>ML293858.1:0-11304 GCA_005239495.1 Nicotiana undulata | reverse complement strand
CTATTATAATTGAACAAAAGCGCAGTAAGATGATGGTTGGCTAGCCTAGTTCCACGATAGGCGCCATCACGACCTATTAGGAGTTGGGGTCGTGACAAATAATCTTAGACTGTCCGTGAAATTGTGAAACCAGTTCTGGGGGTTTATGTACGGAATTTCGTAAGATTAATTATTTAAGTTATTAAATTCTTAGCTTCCGCATTCTTACTCATTGTTCATGTTTATTGTCTTTCTTTTAGATGTCATTAATAAAGAAATAAGTAAACTTAACCAAAATGTTGGCTTGTCTAGCGGGTTCAACGTTAGATGCCGTCACGACCTGAAGGTGGGATTTCGGGTTGTGACAATTTCGAACATTATTTCTTTTCTTTAATTCATAACCATTTCAGCAAAACAATTTCTTTCAAAAATTAATTTCTAAGGTTTAGGACCTCGAAATTCATTTCCGGGCATACGCCCGAGTCCCATATTTTACTGCGGACCTCCCGGGATAGTCGAAACACGGATCCGGGTCCGTTTACTCGAAATGTTGACCAAAGTCAACTTTTATCAAATTTCAACTCTAGAAATTACTATTTCTCATATTTTCACATAAAAGCTTTCCGGTTTCACGACCGGACTGCGCACACAAATCGATGTATTTAAAATTCATCATTTTAAGGCTAATAAGCCTGGAATAAAGTCTTAATTCATAAAAATGATAAACAGGTTAATGTTCTAAGAAATTTAAAAAATATGGTGGTAAGTGTAATATTATAAAGACAAAAAAAAGTTAATATTACTAATAGAACCTGAAAGAGAGCTATATGAAATTAATATGACTTGATAGGTAGAACAAAGAGAGGTCCCTTAAAGATTTTAATTTTTATGAACGAGCTTTTATGCTTTGAAAAAGTTGTACGGATAAGTGCTTTGCACTATGATTTTTCTTTTTCAATCTGTTTTGTTTGAATCATTGTAGTTAGATGGATCAATTATGCTCGTGTCAGCTATAATTAAGATTCCCTATTTTCTTTATTATGTGTAAATATTTAAAAGTTTAAGCGAAAAATTCTCGTAGAAAAACTATGTCATTAAAAACGTATTCTTTTGTTTTTCTTTCGTTTATTTTTTACTCTTTTGGTTTGACAGTTTTATTGCTGTGTTCCAACGCATATTTCGGTAATTTTGTAAATTTGGTCAAATTCCAGTTGATTAATGACACAATCATGTCCGAATTATCTGGAACGAACTTATGTTGACTTATTGACGAAGTTCAATATTTCTGAAGCAGTAAGACAAAAATCTAAATAGGCGTTTGGGCATAAGAAGTGTAAAATTCTAAAAATGGTGAAATTAAGTGAAAATGTTATTTGAAATTTAGAGTTGTGTTTGGACATAAATTTCAGTTTGGGTTATTTTTGAAGTTTTGTGAGTGAAAATTTTGAAAAACAGCTTTTGGAGTTTTTCAAATTTTCAAAAATTTCCAAAATGCATTTTCAAACGAAAATTGTAAATTTATGAACAAACTGATTTCGAAAAAAAGGAAAACTTTTTTAGAAAAATCTTCCATCAAATTTTATGTCCAAACGTGCACTAAATCTTTTATAAGAGTATTTTCCTTGACTATTCAAACAATCAGTTTCTATGTTCTTAACGAAAATTTTACTGGATCGTTATTGTTGTTGTCGTATGTTCTTAATAAAATTTTTGCTATTTCTACAACAGAGAGTGTGTGCTCACCAATTATACTTAACCAGTGTACTTACCACGCTTGGCTGCGGTCTTAAAAATATAATTAAATATTAATATTATTTATATAAAGAAAATCAGTATTTATTAATATCAAAAACCGCTTCATGATTTTACAATGATTCTTTAACTTTTTATATAAAATTTTATGACAAAAAAAATATGTGCAAAAATATTTCAGGTTAATACTTATATTGGCTGAACTTTATTTTGTTGGGGTTAGATCATTCACCTTGTAATCATCTCCCCCATTTTCTCTTCCTCTGTGTATAATAAAAAGTTTTAAAAAAAACTCACTTTATATGTGAACATGAATAAAGCAAAATAGAATACAAAAGAATAATAGAAAGGAGAAAATATTGTGATCTGAAAATTCAGAGGATATAAACCAAGGATGTTATTTGCTTTTCTTTCTTCCGGTAAGGTATTTATTTTTTGGTGGGCATGTTCAGTTTTACTTCTCTTTTCTTTTTCTTTTTCTTTTTCTTTCTCTTTGTTTCCTTATTTTATTTTTGTTTCTTCATTTCTCTTTTTTTTCTCCCTGCAAAATGGTGCTCCTCTCTTCCTCCTCCATGGTACAATTTCGTTTTTCCTTTCAGTTTCTTTCTCTTTCCTTCCATCAGATTTCATTTGATCAACCAGATACATAATTCTTCTCCTTACCACAAATCATTTTCTTTTCTCTTGTTAGCTATTCTAACCATTTTTATAAGTCCCCCACCCTTAATTATTATATTTTCCTTTTCTGTTACTTCATATTTATTTTTCCTCCCATGATTTCATTTAATTAACCAGACAAAACTTTTTTCTCCTACTAACTTTTTGTAAAATTTCTAAAATTATTTTCTCTTTCTTGTTAACTCTTCTTGGAGAAGGTAGGTTGCTCTGATGTTAAGCACCCTCCACGTCCAACCCAGAGGTTGTGAGTTCGAGTCACCCCAAGAGCAAGGTGGGAAGTTCTTGGAGGGAAAGATGTCGATGGTCTATTGGAAACAGCCTCCCTACCCTAGGGTAGGGGTAAAGTCTGCGTACACACTACCCTCCCCATGCCCCACTTATGGGATTATACTGTCGTTGTTGTTGTTATTGTTGTTGTTGTTAACTCTTCTTGCCACTTTAACTTATTGTCAAATACGAGACAGTAGTGCCATCTCACCTTTCTTGAGACCAAGACTTATATAAATATATAGAGATACATTGTTTATACAATAAAATATAGCGAACTAATTAGTATCATATATTCAACAAAATAAAACATTAATCAATCATCTTATATCAAGTTCTTTGGCTGAAGGATTACGAAAGATAATAATGTAAAATTACTGGATATCATGGTGCATAATAATTATATTTAAATATAAAAAGAATAGTGTTAATCCCTTAGCTTAGTTTAGAATCAACTTTCCGGTCGTTACATCTTCTCCTTCATCTAGAATCCTTAGCAATTTAAATTTATGTCGCTTAAATTTGAAACGATAAAAAAAGGGCAGCAAATAAATAATTAAAAACAAAACATTAAATTAGAGTTCAAAGGAAAAAGAACATCACATTATACTACTAATTTGTTAAGGGGATATATGACTGCAGTTGATTCATTCAAGATTTACGAAACGTAAATCATAGATCGTACTTTGAAGAAACTTGCTTCTGAGTTGAGAAGCTTAGTCGGTTAGCAATGGCAGAAGTTTCTAGAAAAAAGAGGATATTAATTTTCAGAAAGTAAAGGGATATTTTCTCTTCAGATGTATTATTGATTATCTGTGCATTTATATACATGTGTTATTCCTAACAAAATAACACGTGCACTACCACAACTAACTATAAGTTACAACTAACTCCACTAACGCATGTACAGCTGGATATGAGATGCACATCTACATACACAGTCCGCTTCATATATGCCAATACTGCCCCTAAAGCTAGAGGGTGTAACACGTTAAACACTCCCAGCTTGCCCATCAAATACATATGTTGAGCACTACTCAAAGCCTTAGTTAAGAGATCAGCATGTTGATCCTTAGTATCCACGAATTGAGTTTTGATGATTCAAACTTTAATCTTGTCTCTAATAAAATGACAGTCGATCTCTATATATTTCGTGCGTTCATGAAAAATAGGATTTGCTGCAGTTTGTAGGGCGACCTTGCTATCACTGAGGACTGTCACAGGTTGTAATATTGTCACTCCTAGCTCCTGAAACAGACCCAGCAACCAAGTGATTTCTGCCACACCAGACGCCATGCTCATGTATTCATCTTCTGCGGAACTCTTGGAGACAATATGTTGTTTCTTAGATTTCCAAGATATCAAGAGTCTCCAAACTTGATCACATATCCAGTTACAGATCTTCTAGTATTAGGACAAGCTGCCCAGTCGGAGTCACACCAACAAGTCAGTTCTCGAGTTGGTTCTGATCTCAACAGAATGCCCCATCCTGGTGCTCTCTTCAAGTATCGTACTACTCTAGTGGCAGCCTCCCAGTGTGAAAGCTTTGAGCATTGCATGAATTGGCTTAAGATCTGAACAGTATAGCTAATGCCAGGCCCTGTTATTGTCACATACAATAACTTTCACATTAGCCTCTAATAAGCACATACATCTACCAGTGGTTTATCATTCTCTGTCTTCATTGCTTCATCATATTCTACTGTTGTGAGCCTCTTGTTTGTCTCCAGAGGTGTAGCTGCAGTTTTTGCTCCACTTAGTCCCATCTCTGAGATCAATTCTATGACATATTTCTTTTGATTCAGTTGTACACCGGCCTTGGACCTCATGATCTCTATCACCAAGAAATATTTCAATTCACCTAGATCCCTCTCTTTAAATTTTTGCAGTAGAATTTTCTTGGTTGTGTCGATCAACTGACAATTGCTCCCTGTTATGAGAAAATCATCCACATAAACCAGTATAATCACAATGTCTCGACCTCTCTTCGTGGTGAATAGAGAGTAGTCATGGCTGCTCTGGACAAAACCTAAATCTGTCAAGGCCTCAGTCAATTTAATGTTCCACTGCCTAGAGTCTTGTTTAAGCCCACATAATGACTTGATGAGTTTGCACACTTTCTTCTCCCCCTGGCATTTGCATATAGACTTGTCCATACAAGTCTCCTTGTAAAAAAACATTATACACATCCATCTGAAATAACTCCTAACCTTTTGAGGCTGCCAGTGCTATAACAGACCTTACTGTGACCATTTTTGCCACATGTGAGAAGGTATCATGATAATCTAATCCTTCTCTTTGACTGTACCCTTTTGCTACTAGCCTTGCCTTAAATCTATCTACTTCCCCATTTGCCTTGAACTTGATTTTGTATACCCATTTTGATCATATAGTAGTCTTCCAAGTAGGTAGATCCACTACTTCCCATGTTTTGTTTTCCTCTAGTGCCTTGATTTCCTGCTTCATGGCTTCAATCCATCTAGCATCTTTATCAGCTTTCTTGAAGGTTTGTGGTTCAACAGGTGATGAAAATTTAGCAAGATAGAACTGATACTTCACTGAAGTGTTTGCATATGATAGGTAGTCTGATATGAGGTAAAGGCAATGTTCCTTTGAAGGATGTGTAACATAATCCTTCATCCAAATAGGCCGCTCGGACTCTCTAGTTGTCTTTCTTATTTCATGAACAACATGAATGTTAGTCTCTGTTGTAGGAACTTGATCCAGATCTTGCTCCAATTTTTCATCTCCAACACCTTGCTCACACCCCAATTCCTCACATATATCATATTGTTCATGCTCGACTTCAATGAATGGATGTTCTTCTGCCTCTGCAAGTGCAGGTACTTGAACTAGCTGCATACCTGATGTGTGTGTTGTCTCTACTGGTGTCAAGGGATTATCAGCACACAAGTCCCTTGGCACAACACTTGGAAGTACCACAGATTTTTGTCTCAAATGGAAAATTGTCTCTTTGAACACCACATTCCTGCTAACACAAAAACAGATTAGAATACAAATCCAGTAGTATGTAGCCCTTTTGGGTTTCTGAAAAACCAAGAAGTACTGCTGCATTGGCCCTTTGAGCAAACTTGTCTCCCTTGACCAACCTTGTAGCATAACACAAATATCCTAAAACTCTGATGTGTCCAAGAGTTGGCTTCTTCTGATGCAACATCTAAGGAACCTTACCATTCAAAACTCTAAAAGGTAGCCTATTTATCAATAGACTGTTGCTTGTACACACATACCCCAGTACCTTATAGGATTACTTTCCTGAAACCTTAAGGCCCTTGCCACATCTAGGATATGCTTGTGCTTCCTTTCCACGACACCATTATGTTGTGGAGTATATGGGCAACTGCTCTGATGTATTATCCCAAAATCATGTAACAATGTATCACACTGAGAGTTAAAGAACTCTATTCCATTGTCTGATCTTATCACTTTAATAGTTCCAAAATGATTTTTAACCATGGTCAAGAACTACTTTAAAACGACTATAACCTTACACTTTAATTGCAAAAGATAAATCCATGTGAATCTAGTATTGTCATCCACAACAGTTAAGAAGTAATGCTTTTTTGTCGAAAGTCCATGATGTTTTGAGGTTAAATTCGTAGTTTTTGATGTCATTTTGATGATTTGATCGCACGATCAAATCCATATGCTGTTTTTAGACTTGCGTGCATGTTTGGTTTGGAGCCCCGAGGGCTTGGGTGAGTTTCAGATAAGTTTAGGCTATGTTGTGCTTGTTTTTTATGCTTCATCGTCGTTTCTCCAAGCATAAATGATACCACATTAAGAAAATGAGCTCCAAATGCAGTCTTTATTAAACCATTAGATTCGTATCGTAGTTACAGAGCCATAGGAAAAATAATCATTGAATTTGGACATCGTATGAGGAAGTTATGCTCATTTCCGTGTCGGGAAAACAGTGCTAGTTTTCTGGTGTGCCCAGTTCGCAAATGCAAACTTTTTGTCACAAATGCGACTTTTTCCCAGCCTTTTCTTGTTCGCAATTGCGAAGGGTTTCTTCGCTTTTGCGAGGGTCGCAAATGCGACATCTGCAACCTGTTAAGTAAGATTTTTGACGGGATTTTCACCCATTTTTCAATTTTCTCAAACCCTATACCTCCATAGGCGATTTTCCAAAGATCCAAACTTCTCCAAATCATTGGTAAGTGATCTATAACTAGTTTCTTTCAATTCCTAACAACTTTAAACAATATTACAACAAAAAATTTAGAGTTTTCATGGTAAAAATTAGAATTTTTGGGTAGAACTTAGGAATTTTGAAATTTGGGAATTTAGACCTCGAATTGCGGTTGGATTCCAAAAACAATTGTATATCCGCTCTCGGGAGAGATTGTCTAAGCAGGTTTTGGTCGAACCTCGAGTTTAGACCAAGCGGGTCCGGGGTCGATTTTTGAATTTGAATGGGAAAACTTAGGAAAACCATTGTTTTTCAATAAAGATGATTCCTTTAGGCTATGATTGATAATATTGAACAAATTGTGATTAGAGTCGAGCGGATTAGAAGCAAATTCTAAAGGAAAGGCAGTGCTAGAGCAGTGAAGTGCTTGTTAGATCGAGGTAAGTGCTTGGTTTAACCTTGACTTGAGGGAATAGGAATCCCCAACTTGATTGTTATGTGAAATTTCTTGTGTGTAGTGTATAGGTGAGGTGACGAGTGTCACACCTCTTTTTTACTACCCCGGCATGGTAATAAGAGAGTTTTTCCAATTAAAGTGACAATAATCGAAAATAGATTATTTATTTAATCAGAGTCGCCACTTGGGATAATTTATGGTGTCCCAAGTCACCGGTTTATTTTAAATCCCAAATCGAGGAAGTTTTGACTCTGTTTAAATTGTCTGCGAACCAGAAATCCAGGTAAGGAATTCTGTTAACCCGGAAGAAGGTGTTAGGCATTTCCGAGTTCCGCGATTCTAGCACAGCCGCTAAATGATTAAAATCGGCTTAAATTGTTCAACTACTACTTTTATACCTAAGTGCATTTCTATATTTTTTACCGCTTTTATTATTCTTTAGTATTTAAAGAATTGCCTTGAGACGAGTTACGTATGCGTAAAACCCATAGAGTTTGAAATGTGTCTAAAATCATGTCACGCGGACGTGTACATAATTCTTGACACTGAACTCATTCAAGGAGATAAATAAAGTTGCGTGAGCGCATATTTTCGTTTGTTGTCAAAAAGATACCGGAATCATGTCACGCGGACGTGTACACAATTCCGATAATTTTAAGAAGTTCGTCCCTAAAATGTCTCTACGAGTGTTCATCTTAATCTTTATTTGTGTTACGTAAACGTATACAATTTTGAGAAAAGGTATATTTTAGTTGTTTTCATCCAAAGTTACGTAGAACATATACTTCGAAAATTGATTTATTGTCTAAATCTAAGTGTTACCTAAATCAGATATGGGGTTGAGTTTCAATATTCCTCACGTGAATTACTAAGTCAAGTCATAGGGGACTAATCTAAAGAGACATTTTTAGGTAATTATGGGAATCACTTTATGTTCCTTAATCAGATTTGGACTTGGGCTATGGCCTAGTTTTAGCCCGATTTGATCACTTTAGACCTTCCTAATTTGGCTATTTTGTAAGATAAGTGGTTTAGACAATTTATCCAAGCATGACTAATCGTGGATACTAGCATGAATACCTACCCATCAACTTTAACTTAAAAATCAGGATCAAATTGGGATAATTACTATCTTTTTAACCACTAAATAATGCTGTTTTGGAACATAATATTCCCATATAAAGAAGATCAAACGAGTTTGAGATAAGTTACACCTAATGAAGCGCAAAATAAGAAAAGTGTTCTCAAATTCTTATCAATCGTTGCATGCCATACTAAAAAATAACAGAAAATAGGACATGGGTGTTTAAAATCACACAAAAAAAAAATTTAAAACTTCTTGGGTTGTCACGTTAATAGGAAGGAGATACAACTTGAGGATCAGATTCATAATGTCCAGTCCCATTTATTACAATACCAAAATAAATATGTACACGACCTGATAAACTTGCTATTACATCATTCGTACTCTAAAAGAGACTTTCTAACAGAACAAAAGAAAATACTAAGAATTAATTTAGAAGTTGATGGTTGCATCTGTGTAGACCTGCAGTTGCCATCTAGTCTTGAACTAAATTGAGCCCTTATATATCAACAGAGAATGGATCTGCCCATTGGGGAGGGGTCAAGTCCAGTTCTCTTGATGCTATTTTGAAACTAGACAATCGCTCACAAACATTTGAGCACTTTTGTTCCGGATAAACCTGACCATTGGGTAAGATTCATATTTTCCAGTTCAGTCTTATACTAATAACATCTATTATAGTTCTTAAGAAATACAGGACCATTCATAAGCTAAATGAGAACTCGAAGCCACTGCTTTTAACTCGACATCCCTTTGGTTAATCTAACATCAATACCAGTAAATCCTCCAACCAGAGGATTTCGTGTATCATTATGGAAGGAATTTTGACCATGAGGAGGTCAGATTCACTTTACTCTTGATATAATTTCTAACACTACTAGAATAGTTATGTGTGCCTTTGGGGAAATCTGACTATGGGGAGGAGTCAGATTCAAATCCATTGAGCTATTTTGTTAAGACTATTGATAGTCGTCCTCATTTAAGCTAGTGTTTAGTAAAATCCTTTGACAATTCTTAGCACATTGAGTAGTGAATCTGACTATTATGTGGGTTCGAATTCACTTCCTTAAGGCTCTTCCGGATTTTCAGCAAGCTAAACTACTCTTTACGCATTATTATAGGGTGAATTTGACCATTGAAAAGGCCAAATTCATCTCCCTCAATGCAATTTACTTTACTAATGGACTAAGAAACAAACACAAAGATGAAATCTAGCTATAAATACATTCAGATTTCAGGAATATAAACATATATAGTCAGCTTTTTTTCTCTCTTAATATTAACATATTAATTTTCATACCAAATAAATAACAAAAAGTTCAGCTATAAAATAAGACAAATTCGAGCAAAGAGAAACATGAAATTCACATTTTTGAGTTTTTCAATAATATCAAACAGTTACATACCGTTTGAAGAGAAAATCAATCCAAATCTTGACCAAATAAAGGTCAAGTAGCAGCAACACAGCAAATAAAGAGGCAGGATCAGCAGCAGCCAACAAGCTCAACCAGATAAATAGTAACAGTAGTAGAAAACCAACCCAAAGTTTGAAAGTATAAGCAAAAGACCTTTTTTTTTCCCGAATAAGATCATCAAACAAACAAAGCCATTTCCATAAGTTTGGAGAGGATTTTTTTTAGTAATCAAGGATGGTGGATTCAATCTTCAGAAAAAGAGTTTATGGGGTAATGCTTTTCAGTAAAATTTCAGTCTCTAAAGAAAAGAAATTTTTCAGTCCCAAAAAAAAGGTCCTTAATATGTAAAAAGAGGGTCTACTTATAGGGAGCTCAAGGATGGGATATGCTTTGGCATATTCCTCATCCAAGAGCTGAAAATAGTACAGGTACAACTGTCAAACCTTATCCTATTGGGCAGCTGTACCTCCTTCTAGAACATTCTACTGATTTCAGACCTCATCCCCTCTTAAAGTTACTGTTTTATCCCCTAAAAATCTGATTTCAAGATATCTTCTTAATTCTGGGTTGTTACACCCAAGATTCTTCTATTGTAATTCCCAAACTAACCTTTAGTACCCCCTAGAATTACCCCTTAAGGTTAATCAAGGTTAAAAGGTTAGGTTATTTATTAACTTTAGCTATTCCATCCTAATTGAATGATTAACTCAATAATTATCCTATTTTGATCTTAAGTGAAGCACTTTTAGGACTTAGGCTAGGTTAATTAGGGAAGTTATTTAACCTAGGTTAACCTATCAAACAAATGTTTTTTTATAAGGTTACCATTAATTAGGTTGATCTTTAGGCTAGGATTAAACTAAATTAGTCCATGACCATACACTGGTTCAGGATTAACTAATTGCCTGATTAATCATGCCATTAATTAACTACTCGAATTATGATAATGCTTAAATAGACGAAGAAGCAATTCATCAACAAATGATCAGGTCTACGAGTAACCGTAAATCCTAACAGGTTCTTGAATTAAGTCAATCAATATGAACGATCTAGGGCAAGTAATCACAATCGTCAGAAGTGAACCTACTACTAAATGAAGAATTCATCACTGCAACCAAACATGAACAACGGACAGACAACAAATAATGAACAATGAAAAAAGGTAACGGCATCTAGACCTAATCAGTAATNCCTAGACAACAATAGAACTAACAATAATTAACGCGGTCGCATAATAACGATGTTAATGTAAACAAGGGACAAATAGGAAATCAGTAACTAAATAAATAACAAAACAATCTAATTAAACAGAAATTCACAAAACCAGTCATTAACATGATTTTTTTTGTTTTGATATTGCATAGAAGTAGTAAAGAAGGAAGAATACCTATTAAAGGGCTTGGCCGGAAAACTCAAAGGTCGCCGGACTTGGCCGAATTCCGGCGGGGTTTAGGAATGACTCAAACCCACATAAATCAATAGCCCTCGACGAGAGCTATCGATCCATGTAGGTGAG
>ML293856.1:0-35059 GCA_005239495.1 Nicotiana undulata | reverse complement strand
TCCATGGCATCCACATCTTACGTGAAAATACTTTATTTTATACAACATTGACAAGTTTTCAAATTTTAATTCTATTAACTTATTTATTATACTTTTCATGTAATTTATCTATTTAAATTAATTTTTAATTTTCATGTTAGTAATTTCTTTTTATTACTTATATAATGCACACGTCAAACAAGTATTTGCAACCTACTTGGGGTACCACACGTATTATGATTGGATGGACAACATTCTTTTATTTTTAATTACAATTTTAAGTTTAGAAAATGAAGAAAATCATTATAAGAAGCGTTTTGCTCTTGATTGAAAATTCTATGTAATATGAATAATTCAATAATGAATTTTAAATATCTGTTTCGAATATTAAATGCATGATCCTTTTCTCGGTTTAACTTATGTGTCTCACTTTACTTTCTCGTCTATCTCAAAAAAAAAAAAATTAGTTAGTGTATAATTTCTCAATTTATTTTTAGTGACACTCTATTTCAGGAATAATATGATATTGTAAGATCACGNCTAAAAAAAAAAAAATTACTTAGTGTATAATTTCTCAATTTATTTTTAGTGACACTCTATTTCAGGAATAATATGATATTGTAAGATCACGTTTGATGTGTTATATACATCTTTAATTTAAATCCATAAGATTCATAAGTCATATTTATATTTTTAAACTTTGTGTTTAATTCAACTAATACATAAAAAGTTATTTCCTTCATCTACTTAAATCTCGACGTATAAATTTATCTAATATTTATATTTATGGGAGATAGGATACACCGGACACCATAGTCACAAAAAAATGAGGGTGTCATCAGAAACAAGTTGAATGAAGTGAGAGCACAGTAGGCACCGAAAAGAATCTTTCAAAGAAAAGGAGTGGCAATTCAAGGTTTAGGAAACCAAGAGTGGAAACTAATGGGTAGGTAGAAGCAAAGGACTTCAGTCGACCACGTAGTTTTTCTAAAATAGAGTAAAACAATGTTGTCTTTCCTTCCTGGTCTCACTACAATTGTTTCTCTACGAAATAAATACGAAAAGAAGAAAAAGATAATCAAACAAAGTCATTAATGTCGTAAACATGACTTGTATCTTTATGGAGGTTTACCTGCAAAAAAGATACAATTTAATTCGCAACGTGATTTAAAGCTATGTGAATTAATTTGATCTGATTAATAAGATAACTAAGAATAAAAAAAACTATATAACGATAATTTGAAGAAAGAATAAGCATAGCTTCAAGTTAATCTCATCGGAACCGAGAGTAATTGAAAAATCTTGATATCAGTTGCATAAAGTTTACAAGAACGGGAGAAAAAATATTATCTTTTTTTATTCAAGTATTTTGTGTTCCATTTATGAGTATAAATGTTGCTATTTATAATTAAATATGAGGAGACAAGATCCTCAAATTACACCTTCTTAGGGATGAATAAAATCCACTCTTGATGGCTGCATAACGTTTGGAATAAATATTATGATTTTCTGTAACGGTTGCTCCTTTAATACTGCCTTCTCCAATCGGTACCTTACTTTCAAATTCCCCTCCCCCCCCCCCCCCCCCCCCCCCCCCCCCCCCCCCCCCCCAAACCTTTATGCCCTCTGAACTTACACAATACCGATCACATGTATGTGTCCCGTATCTACTATCTGCAGACTCATTTCCACCCTGTCATTACTGCCACATATCTGCTTGAGAAATGTACACCTGTAAGCTGTAAGTTTTATCCATTACAGATAGTCCTGTTCTTTTCGGTGACCCAACTTGATGTGACCAGAAAGTAGATAAGACCTTCTCTTTCCTTGGCGGGAAAGTTCTTGAACGGCTTTTAACACTTGAAATGACGCACATCTCTTTGCATTAAATGAGCTTAACACGTGTTTTTCCATGATTCGACGAACAGTTTTGTTACACCCCATATTTTCGTACGTGAAAGTACGCCATAAGTAAATTGATGAAAGCTCGAAAATGAGATGTTACATTCCGCATTTTCGTACGTTAAAGTTTCGTCGTAAGCTAATCGACGTAAGTTCGGGAATGAGATTGTTTTGAGATTATAAGCATTATACTATTTCAAACAAGGGATGAGTAAATTCGTGAAGATGAGAGGGTAAGAAAATCGAAGAAAATAAGTTTCGTCAAAAGTTATCATTTTGAAATAAAATAGGATCCGAGTTATAATACTCGATTTTTATGGACTAGTGTCATATAAAGTACCACATGATCATGATAGTAGGATAGATAAAGTGTGTCAAGTGAATAGTATTTTAACTAATTTGAGATAATTCTTAATGATGTGAATAGTTAATTGATTATTAAATAAATGAGAAATTAATAAGTTGATTAAGGAGTTGGTGGATGATTAGGGACTTTGGATAAAGACTAAGGAACCTTTACGTGGCAGCCCCTCAATTCCAAATTATGACTCTTATATTATGAGTGAAAGGTGGCAAATTTAAATAGATTATGTGGCTTAGTCGTTAGTAGGTGGGACTCATACCATTTAATGAATAAAACCTCTCTAATTCAAAGAGAGGTCTTATATCAAAGTGTTAGGCAACATATGTTCAAGCAAGAATTCAATAATTCAAGCAAAACTTCCTTAAGCATCTTACCAACGTGACTCTAAATAGCCCGGTATAATCTTTCTCAAGAATATTATACGGATTTTTCTCTATTCCGATCTTGTCATCACAAGTTTTGTCGCAATTGTCGTGTGTTAGAAGGATTGTACAGAGAACCGACTCATGTATGTTAAGGCTATCCCTTCTTTCTTTTGGCACGATCTATACTGCACAAACGAAACGAGCAAATGCGCAACTTTCATAAATGACTCTATTCATAGAAATACTAGAGATGCTTTGGTTTTTGATTCCCCATGTGTCAATTATTCTATCATTTGTTCATGGGTCTCAGAAAATAAGTAAGTTGATAAAGTTTTTTTCATGATATTAATTAAAGGCATAATGGTCTTATGATACTCCGAAAGATTTTATTGACGTACGTCTCATGCATTTCATTCATTTACATTGACCCATGACCAGACGTCGTTATATACACGTATACATATATACATACATACATACATAAATACATACATATATATATATATATATATATAAAGAGGTTACGACGTTATATATGCACCACCACTTGATCAACTGGTATACGTTGATGATTTGCCCATAATGGTCGAGATGATGTGATAGGATGCCCTCAGAGGCTTGATGATTTTTATGAACGCATATACCCATGCATGGTATGACATTTATACGCATATGCATGGCATTATAATATTAAATGATTCACAGAGTTATTCAGATATACATGTTGAGTCTTGTACTCCATGTTTCTCTCATGTCTATTGCTTACTGATTTTCATTCCTTATATACTCAGTACATTATTTGTACTGACATGCCTTTTGCTCGGGGACGCTGCATTTCATGGTCTCAGGTACCGATAGACAGGTCGAGAGTCCTTTAAGTAAGCATCAACTCAGCGGAAGGTATTGGTGCGCTCTATTTGCTCCGGAGTCTATTTGGTCAGTATGCATTTGACACATATTGATTGGTATGGCGGGGCCTTGTCCCGGTCTTATGGCCGTTATGTACTCTTAGAGGTTTGTAGACATATGTCATGTATGTAAATGATTGTATGGCCTTGTCGGCCTATGTTTAGTATAGGAGTGATCATTTTGGTCTTATAGACCCGTATGTCTTTTGTATAAGTTGGTATTACATATTTTATTCTAGTCACCCTACGACAACCTTTTTGTCTCTTTTGCTTTTGATAGAACAACAACAACAACAAACCCAGTTTGATCCCAACATGTGGGGTCTGGGGAGGGTCGTCTGTACGCAGACCTTACCCTTACCTAATGCAGGTAAAGAGGCTATTTCCAATAGACCCTCGGCTCAGGAAGGGTAAGAAGAAGAAGAGGGAAGCAAGGAAAGAAGAAAGATGAAAAGCACCCACCGTAATAAAGGATAAATAGTATCCAATAATCGCAACAGGGAATACAATACCTGAGGCGAACAAAACTACATACCATAATAAAAATCTAAGAATATGAAGGGAAATGCATGCTACTAAGCCTATCGGTGAACACTACAAACTACCTACTAACCTTCTACCTTAATCCTCGACCTTCACACCCTCCTATCCAGTGTCATGTCCTCAGTGAGCTGAAGCAGCGCCATGTCCTGCCTAATCACTTCTCCCCAGTACTTCTTAGGTCTACCTCGACCCCTTATCAAACTCTCCATGGCCAACCTCTCACACCTCCTGACAGGGGCATCAATGCTTCTTCTCCTAACATGTCTGAACCATCTCAGACGCAACTACCGCATCTTGTCCTCAACCCCACTCTGTCCCGGATAGCTTCATTCTTAATCCTATCTCTCCTGGTACACCCACACATCCATCTCAACATCCTCATCTTTGCTACTTTCATCTTCTGCACGTGGGAGTTCTTGACTGGACAACACTCAGCCCCATACAACATAGCGGGTAGAACCTCCAACCTCGCGTTAACTCCGCTACGCGTCTCATAAATTAACACTATATCATCGGCAAATAGCATGCACCAAGGAACCTACCCTTGGATGTGACGTGACAGTACATCCGTTGCCAACGTAAATAAAAATGGTCTAGGAGCCGATCCCTGGTGCAACCCCATCACCACAGGGAAAAGGTCTGAGTCACCACCCACAGTCCTCACCTGAGTCTTAGAGTCATCATACATGTCCTTAATCACCCTAATGTACACTACCGGAACGCTGCTAACCTCCAAACACCTCCACAGGACCTCCCTCGGAACTTTATCGTATGCTTCTCAAGGTCAATAAACACCATATTCAAATCCTTCTTCCTTTCCCTATACTGCTCCACTAATCTCCTTACTAGATGAATCGCTTCCGTAGTCAAACACCCCGACATGAATCCAAATTGATTCTCGAAAATAGTCACGCACCTCCTCACCCTGGCATCCACAACTCTCTCCCAAACCTTCATAGTGTGACTCAATAACTTGATACCCCTATAATTGTTGTAATTTTGGATATCACCCTTGTTCTTGTAAAGCGGAACCATCGTACTCCACCTCCATTCTTCGGGAATCTTCTTTGCCTTAAAAATAACATTAAACAACCTAGTGAGACACTCCAAACCTGCCCACCCCATGCTCTTCCAGAATTTCACCGGGATTTTGTCTGGCCCCGTTGCTCTGCCCCTGCATATCTTACGCATCGCTCCTTCCACCTCCTCTACCGTAATCTGCCTACAGTACCCAAAATCCCACCGACTCTTGAAGTGCTCCAACTCACCCAGCATAATGCGTCTATCCCCCTCCTCATTCAACAGTTTATGGAAGTATGTCTTCCATATTTTCCTAATGAGTGCCTCGTCCATCAACATTTTACCGCCCTCGTCCTTGATGCACTTGACTTGGTCTAAGTCACGGGCTTTCCTCTTCCTCACCTTGGCCAACCGGTACAACCTCTTATCCCCACCTTTTCCCTCGAGCTCCTCGTACAAACGAGCAAATGCTGCGTACTTAGCCATCGTAACTGCTAACTTTGCCTCTTTCTTTGCCTTTATGTAACCCTCCTAATAAGTCCTTTTTTCCTCCTTGTTTATACTCTCTACTAGCTTCAAATAAGCAACTTTCTTAGCTTCCACTTTACCTTGAACCTCTCCATTCCACCACCAGTCCCCTTTATGACCCCCAGGAGAACCTTTCGTGACCCCTAATACCTCTCTAGCAGCTACCCTAATGCAATCCGCAGTCATGGACCACATACTAGACGCGTCCCCCATACTCATCCAGGCCCTCATAGCCAACAACTTCTCCCATAATCCTGATCTTTGTTCTTGGTCAAGTTACCCCACTTGATCTTAGGTTGCCTGCACCCCACCGTTTTCCTCCTACTCTTCTTGATCTACAAGTCCATAACTAGGAGCTTATGCAGAGTCGTGAGGCGCTCACTCGAGATGACCTTGCAGTCAGTGCACAGACCTTTATCGCATTTCCTGCAGAGAAAGTTATCAATATGTGTCTTGCCCATTGAATTTAGGAAAGTGACCAGGTGCTCTTCCCTCTTCGGGAAACTCAAGTTATCTATAAACAAATCAAAAGCTCTAGCAAACTCCAACAGTGAATTACCTCCCTCATTCCTATCCCCAAAACCGAACCCGCCATGCACATCATCATAACCTCAAGAACTAGCCCCAATATGACCATTGAAATCTCCACTAATGAATAACTTCTCTGTGTGCGGGATACTACGCACCATCTCGTCCAAATCATCCCAAAATTGCTTCTTGACCTCCTGGTTCAAACCTACCTGAGAAGCGTATGCACTAATCACGTTTACAGTAAACCCACCAACTACCAACTTAATACTCATCAACCTATTATTTACCCTCCTAACTTCAACCACGAGCTCCCTGAGGTTCCTGTCTACTAAAATACCTACCCCATTCTTGCCCCCAGCGCTCCTTGCGTACCATAGTTTAAACCCGTCTACATCTTGTGCCCTAATACCCTTCCATCTAGTCTCCTGAACACACGCTATGTTGATGTTCCTATTCTGAAGAATCTTAGCTAACTCTATAGACTTCCCCGTCAACGTCCCAATGTTCCAAGACCCAATTCTCAACCTAAAGGCTTTCTTACCCCCTTCCCACCCTTGAATCCCACCCCCAGACCCGCCCGAGGACATGACCTTACTTTCACATCATTCATTACCTCCACTATAAGCAAGAGGTATTAGGTAAACACTACTACTAAGAACCAAAAACAGGAACAAAGGACTACAAGATACGAACCCGAGAGCTAAAAACTCAAAGGAGTGACTACCAGCACAGAAACACGAGCAGGCACTAGAACAAAGAATCTACCATGTCTACGAAACTACCCCTATGCGAACACAGAACTAAAACGAATAAATGAAACCTCAATCTTAAAACACTAATAGAAAAGATAGAAAAAGCAATTAATCCTGTCAAAATTGCCGGCAAGGAAACAGTAAATAAATATGTGCAAATACAATTCAAGAAAGATGGAACTTGGATCACAGTCGGGGATATCCGTACGCAATTCCAACTTCGCTGGCTGCCGCTGCTCCGATGGATGCCGAAAAGTCTGGTGCTCCGACGAACTTTCAATCAATAAACCGATAAATCTCCAGAAGAAAGAATGAACTTTGCCAGAAAATCAATCCGCCCGACAACAATTCTTCAACTGCTAATAATAATTCCAACAAGATACATTATGTTAGTATTCGGTTGAGTAAGGTACCGGGTGCTTGTCGCGGCCCATCGGTTTAGGTCATGACAAAAGTGGTATCAGAGCAAGGTTCTGTCCTAGGGAGTCTACAAGCTGTGTCTAGTAGAGTCTTGTTTATGAGTGTGTCATGCACCACACTTATAAGTAGGAGGCTACATGGAATTTAAGACTGTCACTCTTTCTTCTTACTCTAGATCGTGTGGTAGAGCTCAGTTATAGAAATTCAAATTCCTAAATTCTATTATATTCGTAATACAACGATACCTACAACCAGAAAGACAGTTGGTAAGAGATTGCATGTGGTTGTGGAAGAGTTGGGTCAGTGGAACTCGATTTTGCGTAATGCTTATGATGAGTAAATGTAAGTTATTCAGCACATCATGTGTGTACTAAGACGTGTAAGCCTCTTGATAAAGAGCCTTAAGGCAGGAATATCTGTCCACCCCTCTGGTGAAAATCAATGAGAGACTCAGAAGTAGATACAAACTTCAACAAGTAGAAGGAGCAAGATGAGAAGGGTACGAGGTACCCAGCTAATGAATATTATTGGTATTTACAACTCATGCAGAAAATTATAAGCATTGTAAGTTACCTTCAACAATAATAGAGATATATATAATTGGCCACACTTAACTCCGTTATTCCTTATGGGGTCTAACAAGTGTAGTTTAAGAAAAGGAAGGGATATCATGATCCGACTGGCGTTAGAGTAACCCAAACATGGCGAATAGATTGTTTGTGTTAGTTGACATTTTCGAAGGATATTACAAAGGTGCTAATAGATCTCCTTGTGAGACATCTAGATGGTGCCCTCTAGAATATTATAGCTAGATATGAATACTAGAATGTTAAAAAAAAAAAAATCAAATATAGGCATTGGAAGCCTAGAAGGGATAAATATTACCTTAGTGTGGATCCCGTCCCTAGTAGAGAAAGAATGTTAGGCAACCCGAAGAGCCAATAGATGAAGAAAGGGGAGCTAAAAGCAAAAGAATGTCTTGTTCGAGTTTCCAGAATAAAGTGATAGACAAAAATGTTAGCAGGGAAATAAGAAGAGAGTTAATGAAGCATTAGTAACATGTGATACATGGATGACAACGGTAAATAAAAAAAAATGATAGCATTACAGAATCTATAGTCAAGGGAAGGAAAAGATGAGAGGTCATATGCCTTGAGACAACAAAAGAGTACATAAAGTCATATCCTCATTTCGAGAAATAAGTTCATGACTCTAAGTGATTGGTCAACAAGATAAGCTAAAATGAATAACTGAGTGATTTTATAATAGTAGGCATCATGAGAATTTCAGATTTCGTTATGGCAATGATAGAATGGACAACCGAAGAATCTTCATGAGAAATTTAGAGAATGGTCATTCAGGAAGACGCTTCCCTAAAGAAAGCAATGTGAGAAAAGTTAAGCTTAACGAACAATGTGTGCCAGTTACATTAGGTGCCACCATCGTGAGTAAGGAATTTTGTTATCCTTGGTACAGAAGGATTACCGCAAGGCGAGTAAGGATTATCCTTGATGTGAAAAGACGCCGAAGATGAAGAGGTAAAATATCTATAGATAGATCGTCGTAGCACTAAATCTTAGTACTCCCTTAAAGAGGGGAATATGGAGTGATGTGGCATTAAGTCAGAATTAAGTGGTGCTAGTAATTATGGAATGGTAAAGGAATAATTCGATTAAAAAAATGAAAAAGGGATGAGATTACACTTATTCAAAGCCTACAGATATGGTACGATCCCAGAACATTATGCAAACACGAAGCCAAGGAAAGGAATTAAGGGTCCCTGCCCGAGATGTTATTGATAGATTTGGAGCCAGTGCGAGACGTAAGTTAAGAAAAAGGAAATAACCCAAGAAATATTACGTGAAATATTTATAGGAGAATGGGCCAACAATTAGTTAGTAATTGATTCGGGAAGAGTCTAGTTATGGCTAAACAGGAGGTTAAAGACGAGTCAGCAGATCGTGCAAGATAAACATAGTAAAACCCAATATAGTGAATTCAGCCTTGCAGTAATGTCATTGTAATACTTGAGAAATATTCCAAATAGAAGTTGGGGTAGTCAAAGGTACCGTATGTGTGTTACGGAAATAAAAGAGAGTGCCACTAGGAAGACAACCAAAATATCAGTTCAGAAGCAACCCTACAAGCACAAGGGCGTGAAGGTGAGTAACTACGGATAATTATAGGTAAGGAAGAACATCAAAATTTTTATTGGGTATACGATGTAATAAGATCGCAGTTTTACAAGAGTCAGAGGGTCTTCCCTAAGTACAACAACGAAAGACTAGATGAGGAGAAAATGAAAAAGGCTTCAACCTAAGCACAATGACCTAAAGAGGAAATGGTCATGTAACAACAGTCTCACAACAACATTGTATGCACCTCACAAGAAAATGGCACCTATCATGGCCAATATGTGTGGGCACTAAGATAAACCAAGTATTCATGCAACAAGTGGCAGAACGACTAGGAAAAACAATTGCTTGCGTTTAAAGAAAGTTGAGAAGGAATGAAAGGAATTATTCGATCAATGATCCATAAATAATTACATTATGAATGCACTTAAGATTTCGGGGTATTATGCAACATATATATTGACAATCATACTTTCGTAGAAGATTCCGGTATAAGTTAAAAGAAAGAATTGAGAAGCCTATGAAAATAAGAGAGCTGATGGTTTCTCTAAGTTGTAGAAATCTCAGTATAGCCGAATGAACTCAAAGGAGTCTAAGACTAGTAGCATTTAGAAGAGATGGAATGCTGCCCTGGTAATAGAATGAGGGTCTAATTGTGAAATATAAAGCATGACGTTTGGGCATTCGATTGAATAATAAAAAAATAATAATAAAGGGATTTCAAGAATTGTATATGATTAAACAACCCACATAAGTGAATCACATTGGGATGCTATGAAATACGGTTATGGAAGTATAGTATCGCCCCTAAATGGATCAGTCTAATTACCTAGATGTCCTCGATGAGACGTGGGCCCTAGTGGCAGTATTACATAAGAGGTCAAGTTATCAATAGTAGATTATGGATCAACGTTAAGGTGAATCGAAGATAGATGGATTAAGCTCCAACGTATGAGAGGAGATAAGGATTCCATCCTTCAGATGAACAATAATAAGGAAACATTGAAGGACTTAGATTTATACATCTATGATAAGAAGCGAGAGAGTAACCTGGAATTGGGTAGCAGACCTCGATAATAACAAAACCAATGTAAGAGTTATGGTATAGTATGACCTACCTAGATGGAGTAAAGTCATATAGATGAATAACCAGGTCTATGAAATAAGATATAACAATATTCATAAGTTCGACAAAGTACCGAGTGAAGAACTTCAGTATAGATGCCTAAAGGGACATATTATTAAGCTCTGTATATGTTTACAAAGTGAGGACTAGAGATTGGCTAAAAGCTGGAGTAAAAAGGATAGAAAAGTCGCATAGGCGCACTTACAAAGTCAGAGTTGTACATGCTGCATGATAAAAGGTAGCAATAGTTACAAGATTGGAAGGATTCCGACCACGAGTCATGGTGTGAGAAATAAGCCTAAAGGGAGGAATGCCATGGACTTTGGATTTATTTACAGAACAACTTCCTAAGATGGCAAAGAGAGTACTAAAGAATTCGAAAGGACCATAGGCTATGATAATGATAAGTGCATCAGCCAACATTCGAGGACTAATATTCCAAAGTGGGGAATGATGTTACAACCCATGTTTTCGTACGTGAAAGTACGTCATAAGTAAATTGATGAAAGCTCGGAAATTAGATGTTACATTCCGCATTTTCGTACGTTAAAGTTTCGTCGTAAGCTAATCGACGTAAGTTCGGGAATGAGATTATTTTGAGATTATAAGCATGATACTATTTCAAACAAGGGATAAGTAAATTCGTGAAGGTGAGAGGGTAAGAAAATCGAAGAAAATAAGTTTCGTAAAAAATTGTCACTTTGAGATGAAATACGATTCAAGCTGTAATACCCGCTATTTATGGACTAGTGTCATACAAAGTACCACATGAACATGATAGTAGGGTAGATAAGTGTGTCAATTGTGTAGTATTTTAAGTAATTTGAGATAATTCTTCATTTTGTGGATAATTGGTTAATTATTATATTAGCGGAGAATTAATAAGTTGATTAAGGAATTGGTGGATGATTAGGGTATTTGGATAAAGACTAAGGAACCTTTACGTGGTAACCCTCAATTCCAAATTGTAACTCTTATATTAAGAGTGAAAGGTGGAAAATTTAAATAGATTATGTGTCTTAGTCATTAGTAGGTGGGACCCACACCATTTAAAGAATAAAACCTCTCTAATTCAAAGAGAGGTCTTATATCAAAGTGTTAGGAAACGAATGTTCAAGCAAGAAGTCAATAATTCAAGCAAAAATTCCTTAAGTATCTTAGCAACGTGACTCTAAATAAGCCCGGTATAATCTTTCTTAAGAATATTATACGGATTTTTTCCTACTCCGATCTTGCTATCATGAGTTTTGTCGCAATTGTCGTTTGTTAGAAGGATTGTCCTGAGAACCGGCTCAGGTATGTTAGGGCTATCCCTTATTTCTTTTGGCATGATCTATACGACACAAACGAAATGAGCAAATGCGCAACTTCCATAAATGACTTTATTCATAGAAATACTAGACATGCTTATGTTCTTTATTCCCCATGTGCTATATTATTCTATTATCTGTTCATGGGTCTCAGAAAATACGTAAGTTGATAAAGTTCATTTCATGATATTAATCAAAGGCAATAATGGTCTTATGAGACTCCGAAAGATTTTATTGACGTACTTCTCATGCATTGCATTCATTTACATTGACCCATGACCAGATGACGTTATTACGATATATATATATATATATATATATATGTGTGTGTGTGTGTGTGTGAATCATTCAATATTATATACGCACCACCACATAATCAGCTGGTATACGTTGATGATTTGCCCACAGTGGCCGAGATGATATGATGGGATGCTCTCAGAGGCTTGATGATGTTATGAATGCATATACTCATGCATGGTATAACATTTATACGCATATGCATGACATTATAATATTGAATGATTCACAGAGCTATTCAGATATACATGTTGAGTCTTTTAATCCATGTTTCTCTCATGTCTATTGTTTACTGGTTTTCATTCCTTACATACTCAGTACATTATTTGTACTGACGTCCCTTTTGTCTGGGGATGCTGCGTTTCATGCCCGCAGGTCCCAATAGACAGGCCGAGAGTCCTCCAAGTAAGTTGTCAGCTAAGCGGTAAGTATTGGTACGCTCCATTTGCTCCGAAGTTGCCTATTTGGTCAGTATGCATTGGACACGTATTGATTGGTATGTCGGGGCCCTGTCCCGGTCTTATGACAATTTTGTACTCTTAGAGGCTTGTTGACATATGTCATGTACGTAAAAGATTGTATGACCTTGTCGGCTTATGTTTAGTATAAGAGTGATCATTTTGGTCTTATAGACCCATATGTCTTATGTATAAGTTGGTATTACATGTTTTATTCTAGTCATCCTACAACAACCTTTTTGTGTAATTTGATTTTGATAGCATGATACAAAAAGATACGTAATGTTGGTATTCGGTTGAGTAAGGTGCCGGGTGCCCGCCGCGGCCTATCGGTTTGGGTCGTGACAAGTTTTACCAGTTACCTAGGAAATGATGGCTTTATACTGAACTCTTATAAACTTCCTCCTTTTTTGCCAATTTTATCTTTCACTTTCCCGCATTTCCTTTAAAGTTTCTCTGAAATTTCTGCACTTATTCGAAATCTTCAAGTTTGAACAATTAATTTCCCTATTTTTACCACTTGGTCTTCTGATTTCTTCTTCCGACAACTCATCTTATGCCACCAAACACCATAATCTAGTTATTATTTCGTCTTTTCTTTCTTCTACCATCACCGAGACTTGTATCGGTGGTGGACCATCCAAGAAAAATAAACCCAAGAATCCTGATGTTGAACATCCTACAATAAACATAATCATCCATTCTAAAATGGTCTTTTAAAAAGGATTTCCAGGTCCAAAATACTTCATTTGACCCTAACGACGCCAGAAACATAACAGTTGGCGAATATCCTTTGTTTTTTAGCCCGACCACTATTCCCGTTGTGAAAGAAGATTATGACTAGAAGGATATTGAGGATTTTGCCTCCCTCGAAGTGCAGAGGATAACCTTCAGCAAACCAGAGTAATGTTTTAATTTATACATATCCTTTTACTCTCAGACTTGGGAAATAAATAGACCTTATTATTCCAAGATTTTGTCAAAAATACCATGTCTGGTTGGCTTAAGTGGGTCCGACAATAAGGCGTGTGGTAGATTGCCTCTAGTATTTGTGTTCCCGGGCACATGAAACCTTAACTCTTGAACATATGATCCGCCTCTATGCTCATAAGATCTTCCAGGGAGGCGTGATCAAACTCAACAAACGTGTTCATAATGCTACCGTCACCAGCATAAATGATGATAATAACCGTGGTTGGATGGAGAGGTTTGTTGTTGTCACTCCCGGAGATATTTTAGTAATCAAAATCCCCCATTCCTAAAGCTTGGAACTATACTCGTAATTTTTCCCAAATACTTCTTTCTATTTTATTTTGAAAGCATTTTCACTTTTCCCAATTTTTTCTTCCTTTGAGTTTAGCCACTCTCAGGGTTCCCCTTGTATACCAAACCTAACCCAATGGGTTCTATTAATTTGGATACTTACATGTCTAAACTCTTCATGTGAAAGGATATTTCGATAAAGAAAAACTTGAAGGGAAAGAACCATGAGAACATTTTCATTCTTCCCTTCTTGTTGACATATGCCTTTATTTGGTAACAAATTGCTAACGTTTCCTGTTGTACCTTCAGGCCTTCAAAAGGGGTCATCTATTTGCATGGTTGTCAAGATTTCACTCGAATCAAAGGTGTCCCAACAACAACTTCAAGATTCCCATGCCCGTAAAAGGCTCGTGATGCAACACTTGCTTCCAGAGAAGGTGCATGACCCGACTGGTCATTTTGAGTATTTGCACTGTTCTCTGTAGTTTACGGGCATGAGTAGCTCCATATGATGTATTATGACTTATGTGAATCGTCGTTTTGGTTTTCAGGTTATTCGGAATTGGTTTGGAAGAATGAATTTCATTATTGAAGTTTTAAGTTGAAAGAGTTGACCAAGTTTGACTTTTTGTGAATTTGACCCCGAAATGGAGTTATGATGGTTCCGTTAGGTCTGGATGGTTAATTTGGACTCAGGTGTGTTCTCGGATTTGCATTTGGATGTTTCTCTAAGGTTTCAACTCAAATTGGCAAAAATTGGAAATTTGAAGGTTTGGAAAGTTCAAAAGTTTGAACGCAAGTTGACTTTGAGGATATTAGATTCAGATTGTGGTTTCGGCAATTGGAATAGCTTGTCATGTCATTTGAGACTTTTGTGCCAAATATGGGTTCATTCCAAGATGATTTTATATGTTTCGGCGCGCGTTTTAGAAATTGAAAGTTCATAATTCATAGATTTCGATTTGAGGTGTGATTCATCGTTTCGATGTTGTTATGGGTGTTTTGAGGCCTCGAGTAGGTCCGCATTGTGTTATGGAACTTGTTGGCATGTTTGGACGGGGTCCCAAGGGACTTGGGTGAGTTTCGGGCGAGGTTCGAAGCATTTTGGAAAGTTTGGCTAAGGATGGTGGATGCTGGTTCTGATGTGATAGCACCCGCAACTGGTTTTGTGTAGGTGAGTTGGCCGTAGAAGCGTTAGAGGAGTCGCATAAGCAAGAAAGGGAGTTGGGCATGAGGATAGAAGGTGCGGGTGTTGTGACGCACCGCCGCAACCGCAGATGTGGTTCAAGTGCGCAGAAGCGTGATTGCAGAAGTGACTTAAAGACAACAGGTGCAAGGTATTGCTGAGCCAGGCTATTTCGCAGAAGCGAAGTTTTATCGCCAAAGAGGCGGTCGCAGATGCGACCGAATTTTCGCAAATGCGTAAGTGCTGGGCAGAATGTTAAATACAAGGGTTCACGATTTTGGCTTAATTTTTACATTTTCAAGCGCTAATTGAGGCGATTTTGGAGCAATTTCCATCACAAGGATTGGGATAAGTGTTCTACACATAGTTTTGATATTATTCCATGAATTTATCTTCATTTTTGCAATTGGATTGTGAATTTAAAGAGGGAATTGGGGTTTTGGCCTAAAGTTCATAATATGGGGTTTTGAGTTTTGAACACCGATTTGGAGTCGGGTTTGAGTGAAACTAGTATGGTTGGACTCGTAATCGAATGAGTTGTCTAATTTAAGGAGTTTTGTCGGGTTTTGAGGTGTGGGCCTGAGTGTAATTTTTGGTTGGTTTTGGTTTTTGAATAAGGATTCGATCTTTATCATTTGGAATTATTTCTTTGGGCATTATTTGATGTATTTGAGTTGATTTTGGGTAGTTTTGTGCTGTTCGGAGACCGCTACACGCGTGATGGCATCTTTGGAGTATCGCTTAGCTTGCTCGACATTGGTATTGGCTTGTTCGAGGTAAGTAACTCTTCTAAACTTAGTGCCGAGGGTACGAAACCCGCAATACGTGTTATGTGATTGGTATTGAGGTGACGCACATGCTAGGTGACGGGCGTGAGGCGTACACCATGTGAATTGGGACTCTGTGGCTTCTATGGCACTGTATAGTGGTCTTACTTTGCTGATATTCGTGTTTCCATCATGTGATAAAGTAGTTAAGCTGTCAATCATGCTAGATATGATGTTTAGGCATTATGCCGATACTGTTTGGACTAATAGTGGTCGTTGTTGATACCCAATATTTTTCTCATATTTAAAAAAAAAAAAATATTTTTTCAAAATATCACATTGCATCACTATTTAGTTTACAAACCTATACAAGCATTTTCCATAATTTTTAGAATCTCTAAATTAATTTCTTTCTACATTTTATTATATAAATATCCAATAAATATCCTTCAAATTATTTTTTATGATGATTTAATCGTCCAAACTTATTACTTACACCAACATGTATGTTTTATAATATTTTACTTCATTTTTTATAATTATATTTGCATTTTAGGCTAATAAGATATTTTTGCAATAATAGTCGATATTCATGTATAATTACATTACTTGTGCCAAAATAACTTTTTATATTTTTTAAATGTTAAGTTATTATTTTCAATCATTTTAGTGTACAAATAATATTTTTTGTTATTTACTAATTACTTTTATGAATTAATTTGATAAATATTGGGTATTTAAACAACATCTCATTTTAAAACCAATTTCGGACCAAATAAATGGCCCAAAACCCTCAAACACCTAGCCAAAACCAGACTTCCCCAATTGTGACGCCCCGAACTTGAGGGGCGAGACTAACACCCGATGCTTTACCTATCCTTGCGTACCAACTTGCGACTAAGGGACTCTGAACATATAATGTCATACTTTGGCCTGGGCCACATTGCAAGACAATTTCAAATGCTGACTAAACACTAATATAATGCTGGGCCGACAAGGCCGTCATAACTACTACAACTGGCAATCCAACAAAATATACATAAAAGGCCTACAAGCCCAACATACTGCACTAACTGACAGGATATGTCTACAAGCCTCTACTGAAGGATATACTGTGACAGGAACAGGGCCACAGTCTACTCATAACATATATATATATATATATATATATATATATAAAAGATGTACATAAAGCTCTAAACCTGGAAACTCCGAACGGTATGAAGCTTACCGATCAAGGTGAACTAGGGAAACACCTAATGAGGAGGTCTACCTGTCTGTTTGTCTGAACTTGCACGCATGAAATGCAGCGCCCACAGAAAAAGGATGTCCGTACGAAATAATGTACCGAGTATGTAAGGCAATATACTGAAAGCTGAACTGAACTGATAATAAAACAACTGAAAGGAACTGGAAGTCAAACATAATCTGAGCTGATATTGACTCAACTCTCTCAATATAGTAAGTAAAAGAGTTGTCCGGCCTTATAAGGCTAGGTATATATATAACTACTCTGCCGTAGTAGGCTCGCTCATAGGCACTAGGCCATACTAGGATCTGTATGTCGGCCAACTGGGCTCGCTCATAGGCGCTCGGCCACAGTAGGCTCGGTATATAACTTACCATCTGATCAGAGGTTGCCCAATAGGTACATGCCCATCCATTATAGCTCGATGGTAATGAAAATACTGTAATACTGTATATATAGACTTTCTGCTCTCTTGACTGAAAAAAGAAAATATTCAATTGAATATGAAGTCCTGATAAGGAGAATTGTAACTTACAAGACTAGGAAAATATACGTAAATTCCAAGATATGAATTTTTCTATATGCCTCGTTATCAAACTCGTGTAATTACGAGATCATGCAAAAATGAAGGAAAAACTTAGCCTTAACATACCTGAACCGATTCTATTTTGCGAAAACGCGTAACAGAGGATCGAAGTAGGGAAATATCCGTATGGTATTCTTGAGAAAGATTGTACCGGACCTTCTTTGAATTAGAATTTCACGTTGCACCTTGTAGTATTTCAAAGAATCTCACGTTGGTCATTGTTATTTCTCTCTTAATATTGTTGGAATGTCATTATATTTAGTCTTAGAAAAATTCCTTACCTTACTAATAGATACACCAAGTATCTATACATGTAAACAAGATGACTTTTGCCTTATGACTTATTTTATGCATTTTCCCCCTTTGGCTTAGTCTATTCCATGTGGCAATCCCCAAAAATACTTATCCACTTAATAATATAATTATCTCCACAATTAATCAATTATCAACATAATTAAAAATTATCTCAAATTACCTAGAATACTACTAACTTTTAACACATCTTATACACCTTAAAATCATGTTCATGTGGTACCTTGGTTGGTGCTAGTCCATAAGTACCATGTATTTTAGCTCGGGTCATATTTTATCCCAAAATATCAAACTTCGACGAAAATTTATTTTCTTCGATTTTCTTACCCTCTCATCTTCACGAATTTATTCATCACTTGTTTGAAATAGCATAATGCTTATAAATTCAAAATAATCTTATCCATGAACTGAGGTTAATTATCTTACGAAAATTTCACGTATACTACTAGAAGGTGTAACATCGTCGTAATATAACACTGTATGGCTTAATATCGACGTAATACTGCGGGGCGTAACATCATTCCCCCCTTTGAAACATTCGTCCTCGAATGTTGACTGATGCACTCATATATCAAACTTCGACGAAAATTTATTTTCTTCGATTTTCTTACCCTCTCATCTTCACGAATTTATTCATCACTTGTTTGAAATAGCATAATGCTTATAAATTCAAAATAATCTTATCCATGAACTGAGGTTAATTATCTTACGGACATTTCACGTATACCACTAGAAGGTGTAACATCGTCGTAATATAACACTGTAGGGCTTAATATCGACGTAATACTGCGGGGCGTAACATCATTCCCCCCTTTGGAGCATTCGTCCTCGAATGTTGACTGATGCACTCATCATTCTCATAATCCATAGCTCTTGCGAATACTTTAATATTCTCCTATCCATTTAGGCAACTGTTCTTTGAATAAATCCAAAGGCCAGGGTATCCCCCCCCCCCCCTTTTAGGCATCTTTTTCACACCACGACTTGTAGCCGAAATCCTTCTAATCTCGTAATTGTTGCTACCTTCTTTCATGCAGCCTGTACGACTCTAACTTTGTACGTATGCCTATGCATCGCTTCTATCCTCTTTCTTCCAATCTCTAGGCCTCACTTTTTGAACATATACAAAATTATGTCAAGTTGTCCCTCTAGGTGTCATTAGCTTTACTACACCTAAGTAGGACATACTATACCACAACTCTTACTTCGATTTTTTGTTACTAAGTTCTGCAACCACACTCCAGGTTACTTTCGTTGCTTATCCTATATGCATAAAGCTAGATCTTTTAACGCTTCTTTATTTCTGCTCATGCTAAGGGTGATGACCTAATCGTATCTTGTATTTTGTATCTTTTACCCATCCATTATCGATTCACCTAAATGTTGATCTACAATCTTCCATTGATAACTTGAAATTTCTTACGTAATACCTTTCCACTAGGGCTTATGTTGCATCGATATATTTGAAGTGATTTTCCATAATCGTATTTCATAGTATTCTAACCTCGTGCAGTCCATGAAATCCTTTATCCTTATCCCTTTTTCTTCAAATCATTATTCAATTGAAGGCCCAAATGTCATCTTTTATCTGTCACAATTACACCTTCATTTTTTTATTACCAGGTCAGCATTCAATTACTTCTAAATGCTACTTGTCATAGATTCCTTTGAGCTTATTCAGGCTATACTGATCTTTACTTAATTTAGAGAACCCATCAGCTCTCTCTCATTTTCGTGGGCTTAATCTCGAGGGCTTATCCATTCTCGCCACCTTCTCACTCGCCCTTTCTTATCCTTACTCCTATCTTCCTACAATCTTGTCGCTCTGCCATACTTTAGCTTGCGACCCATACATATCCATTTATACTACTCGCAGCCTTCTTTCAACTTCTTGCACCATAGATTTCCTTGTGTTATCCTGGAACATCAAGTGAGACATCACTCTAACTCTTCTTTTACTTTCTTAACTAGATCTCTTGATACCTAGAAACCATGAGCTGTGAGATATGCCACTGACGATGCCACTTTTATTCCAGGATATGAATCCCCGCGCTTCTAGCCTTCTATCTGATGTATATACTATTCATAACCCTTTGTATTTGAGTATCTCGTACGTCATTCACCTTTACCTTACTTACTTTAAAGTATCACATCACATCTCCTATCTCCTTCATGACTTCCCTTCCATATGGCTATAATTCACATCCACAACTTGAATTCTATTAAAATACTTGCACCTTTTTACATGATTCGATGAGAGCTTTATACTGACTTCTTATGAGGCCGATATTCTTCTAACTGGACCTCTGATATTAAGAGTGACTCTGCCATGTTCTCAATCACTATGTTCATAATTTTTTGGGTTCAATAATAAAACTCCCGATTTACTTATTTGATGTAACTCTTTAGTTTCCTCTTTCCTCTAATCAACCTTTATGTAAGCTTAAGCTATCTGCCGATCTGCGTCTCATGGTGTTAATTAATACTTTTAGCCTTCTATGGTGCTATGGAATATCCATGATACAATTCTTTTAATTATTCTATGCTTCGTTTATGACCCGAGCTCAATTCTTCCTTTTAACTTATACCGGAACCTTCTACGACTGTATGATTGTCAATATATATGCTGCATGGATGATACTCCAAACTTTTAAGTGCGTTCATAACGTACCAAATCTGGTTTATTGATCGAATAATTCCTTTCGTTATATTTTAGCTTTCTTTAAACGTAAGCTATTATTTTTCCTGGTCTTACTGCCCCCTTGTTGCAACCATACTTAGCTTATCTTCGTGCTCACACATATTGGAATTCCATACAACTCATATGATCTTGAATATCACTTCTAATTTTACTCCCCGTTCATTAGCCACTATAGGTGCCACTTCCTTATGGAGTGCATGTTTTGAGACTATTGTTATAAGACTGTTTCCTCTTTAGGTCACTGAGTTTAGGTTGAAGCCTTCTTTCTTATTTTTCTTAGCTAGTCTTTCATTGTAGTACTTAGGGAGGACCCTCTGACTCTTGTAAATCTGCTAGCTTATTGGATCATATACTCGACGAAATTGTTGATGCCCTTCCTTGCCTACAATTATCCGCGGTTACTTACCTCCACGCCATTGTTCTTGTAGGGTTGCTTCTGAACTTGATATTTTGACCATCTTCCTAGTGTCACTTTCTTTTATTTTCATGATACTCATATGATTCCTTTAACTACCCAACTCCTATCCGAATATTTCTCAAGTGTTCTGATGTCAATCTGCGAGACTGAACTCCTCATGCTGGGGTTCACTATGTTTATTTTAGATGGTCTGTTGATTTATTTGTAACCTCTTGTCTAGACATAACTAGACTCTTCCTGAATCAACTACTGACTGCTCGTTGGTCCATTCTCATATCAATACTCCGTGTGATCTTTCTTGGGTTATTTCCTTTGTCTTAACTTACATCTTGCGCTGGCTCTTTATTTATCAATAACATCCGGGGCCGGAACCCTTACTTCCTCTCTTTGGCATCATGCTTCTTTAATGTTCTGGAATCGTAGCATATACATAGGAGCCGAATAAGTGTAATCTCATTCCTTTTTTGTTTTTACCACATTCTTCCTTTACAATTCCATGATTACTAGAACCACTTAATTTTGACTTCATGGCACATCACTCCATATTGCCCCCTTTGGTAGTACTAAGAGTTAGTTCTACGACAATCTTTCTATAGATGTTTTACCTGTTCATCTTTGGCGTCTTTTCGCATCATCAATGAGCCTCACTCGCCTTGCGGAGATTTATATACCAAGGATAACAAAATTCCTTGCTCACAAGGGTGACACTTAGTGTAACTGGCACACATAGTTCCTTAAGCTTGACTTTGCTTACACTAATTGCTTTACGGAAGCGTCTTCCTGAATGACCTTTAAAGTTTATTCTTTTGTCGTCCTTTCTATTATCTCTGGAACGCAATATGAAATTCTAATGATGTCGACCATTATTAAATCATTCAGTCCCTAATTCATGTTTAGTTTATCTTCACCAGCCCATACTGATTTCTATTATTTTGAGGTCTAACTTTTCCTTCTGGTAGTCACAAACTTCTTTCTCAAAGTGAGGATATGACTTTGTGGCCTATACTATTTTATTGTCTCAAAGCCTGTCACCTCTCGTATTTTCCTTCACTTGACTATAGACTCTGTAATACTATCATTTTTTGATCTACCGTTGTCATCCATGTATAACGTCTTACTCATAATGCTCCATTAATTCTCTTCTTATTTCTTGCTATCATTTATGTCAATCACTTTATTCCGAAAACTTCGGCAAGACATTATTTTGCTTTTAGCTCCCCTTGCTCCATCCATGGGCTCTTCGGGTTTCCTAACATTCTTTCTCTACTAGGGACGGGAGCCATACTAAGGCAATATTTATCCCTTCAAGGTTTTCAGTGCCTATCTTCGGATTTTTTTTATCATGCTAGTATTCACATCTAATTGTAATATTCTAGAGTGCATCACATGGGTGTCTCACAAGAAAATATATTAGCACATTTGTAATATCCTTTGTAAATGCCAACTAACACAAACAATCCGTTCACCATTTTGGGTTACTCTAACCCAAGTGGGATCCTGATGTTCCGTCTTTTTCTTAAACTACACCTATTAGCCCCCCATAGGGCATAACTGAGATGGGTGTTGCCAATTGTACATACCTCTGTTATTGATGAAGGTACTCAAATGCTTATATCTCTCTTCCTGAATTGTAGATAATGTTCATCTCCATTAATTAGGTACCTCGTACCTTTCTTTACCTTGTTTTTTTTCTTCGAAACTTGTATCTTCTGATTCTTTTTCATTGCTTTTTACCATAAGAGCGGAGAGATATTTTTGCCTTTGGGATCCTTATCAAGAAGCTTACACCTTTCAATACCCACATGATCTACTAAAAATGTCACATTTACTTATCATAAGTAGGATACAAAGTCGAGTTCCTCTGACTCAACACTTCCATAGCCATATCTCTTATCAACCATCTTTCTGGATGTAGGTATCGCCTTATTATGAATAAAATAAAGTTTAATAGTTTGAATTCTTGCAACTGAGCTCTACAACACGATCTAGAGTAAGAATAAAGAGCGACTGTCCTAAATGCCCTATAGCCTCCTACTTATAAGTGTGGTGCACGACACACCCATAAACAAGACTCTACTAGACACGACTTGTAGACTCCCTAGGACAGAACTGCTCTGATACCTCTTCTGTCACACCCCAAACCTGGGGGGCGATACCGGCACCCGATGCCTTACCTATTCTTGCGTACCAACTTGCGACTAAGGGACTCTGAACATATAATGTCATACTTTGGCCATGGGACACATGGCAAGACAATTGCAAATGTTGACTAAACATTAATATAATGCTGGGCCAACAAGGCCGTCATAACTGCTACAGCTGGAAAACCAACAAAATATACATAAAATGCCTACAATCCTAACATACTGCACTAACTGACAGGATACGTCTACAAGCCTCTACTGATGGATATATTGTGATCGAAATGGGGCCACATTTTACTCCTAATAAACACACACACACACACACAAAGACGGGTAGACCTCCTCATTAGGTGTTTCCCGAGTTCAGCTTGATCAGTAAGCTCCAAGGCAATATACTGAAAACTGAACTGAACTGATAATATAACAACTGAAAGCAACTGAAAGTCAAAGATAATATGATGATATGCTTACCTGCTGATACTGACTCAACTCTCTCAAAATAGTTAGTAAAATAGATGTCCGACCTTATAAGGCTCGGTATATATATAACTGCTCTGCCGTAGTAGGCTCGCTCATAGGCCCTCGGTCATACTAGGCTCTATATCTCGACCAACTGGGCTCACTCATAGGAGCTCGTCCACAGTAGGCTCAGTATATAACTTACCATCTGATTAGAGATTGACCAATAGGGACCTGCCCATCGAATATAGATCGATGGTAATGAAATACTCTAATACTGTATATATAGACTTTCTCCTATCTTGACTGTAAAAAGGAAATACTCAATTGAATATGAAGTCCCGATAAGGAGAATATTGGACTTACAAGACTAGGAAAATATACGTAAATTTCGGGATATGAATTTTTCTTTATGCCTCGTTATCAAACTCGTGTAATTACGATATCATGCCAAAATGAAGTAAAATCTTAGCTTTGACATACCCAAACCAATTCTCTTTTGCGAAAACACGTAACGGAGGATCGAAGTAGGAAAACATCTGTATGATATTCTTCAAAAAGATTGTACCGGGCCTTCTCTGAATTAGAATTTCACGTTGCACCTTGTAGTATTTCATAGAATCTCACGTTGGTCATTGTTATTTCTCTCATAATAATGTTGGAATGTCATTTTACTTAGTCTTAGAAAATTTCATACCTTACTAATCGATAGACCAAGTATCTATACGTGTAAACAAGATGGACTTTTGCCTTATGACTCATTTTATGCATTTTGCCACATTGGCTTAGTCTATTCCATGTGGCAATCCCCAAAATACACTCATCCACTTAATAATATAATTATCTTCACAATTAATCAATTATCCACATAATTAAGAATTTTCTCAAATTACCTAGAATACTACTCACATTTAACACACCTTAAACCTTACTATCATGGTCATATGGTACCTTCTATGGTTCTAGTCCATAAGTACTGGGTATTTTAGCTCGGGCCATATTTTATCCCAAAATATCAAACTTAGACAAAAATTTATTTTCTTCGATTTGCTTACTCTCTCATATTCCCGAATTTATTCATCACTTGTTTGGAATAGCATAATACTTATAATTTCCAAATAATCTTGTCCTTGAACTGAGGTTAATTATCTTATGAAAATTTCACGTATAATACTACAGGGTGTAACATGGTTGTAATATAATACTGCAAGGCGTAATATCGACGTAATACTGCGGAGCGTAACACCAACCCTCTAAACCCGGTCGCGACCCGCCTATGCTTACCCGACCCAACCCTTTTCAAATCCCGGTCGTTGATCTCTAAGATCAATTTCCCACATCTAATCCACCTTTTTAAATTAACATCGCCCTAAACCCTAACCATTCCCCTCTAGCTCGCTGCCTCTAAACACTCTCCACTCCCCCTTCTTCTTCAACTAAACCCTAGATGCCTCCCCCTATATCCCTCTCCTAATCCCACTAAGTATGGGATTCGACTGCCATTTCTTGCCATATCTGACCCCGTTTTGGTACTAGTCGTTCTCCTATGGTATTTCCTAAGTGCTTTCCTAAACATGGCTAGCAAATCTCTTCCGAAATTGAACCAAAATGGTTCGAATCTCTGATTTTGAACGCTGATAAGTTGATATTTTACAAACTTATCTCCTCTTAGAATTTAATCTTCTGTATAATTTTGGTAGGAAACTAGGGCATTTTCTGAGGTTTATTGGTAATTTTTTGGGTGTCAAATGGAAGAAATCAAGTCAAAATGTACCAAAATTATGAAAATAACTGCTGTCAGGTACTCTTCGCGATCACAAATATTGGTCTGCGATCGCGTAGTTCTGTGTAAGTGTGAATCGCGATCGCAAACCTCTTTCTGCGATCGCGATGAAGAAATTGGTCACCAGCCCCGAGAATGCTCTACATGACCGCAAATTTGGGTCTGCGATCGCAGAAGTCTTGAAGCTAAATCTACGCGATCGCAATCAAATTCACGCGATCGCGATGCATTAAATCTGGGCGAAAACTAGGCAGTTTTGACCTTTCACGTTTTTATCCTCAAACCATTTTTATACACGACCTAGCAGATATTTTCAGTATCTTTGGCACATCTTTGGACATATTTTGGCCTATTTTCAGTAGAGACACAAGAGTAGAACAAGTTTTGAAGCGAGGGTTGCACACACACTTGAGTTTTGAAGATTTCAAGCTTGTGGTTAAGGATTTTTGTTACCCATTTGTATTTATTTCTTTATTTCCTTGCTTTGTATTGAATATTTAAGTGTGTAGTATTTATTTCCAACACTAATACTTGTTTATGGAAATATTCATGTTTAAAGTGTGGATTAAATACCTTGTTGTGATTATGTATTGAATGATTTTATTTATTTATGAAGTGAGTTAGTGTTTCTTTAATTATTCTTGTTCTTTAATGTTCCAAAGGGATTAGCTAACCCTAGGACTCGCCCATTAACTTTGAATTAATTTTGGGAAAGATAATTTGGGGTTGGGAAAGATTAATTAACAAGAACTTGAGGTTTTAATCCTCATTTTATAGATTCTACCTAGGATTGAACTACTTGTAGCCATATCCGAGTGTGTTTAATATCTTAATTGTGTTAGGAATAATCCAATTAGGAAGTCTTGTTAGTCTTTGGAAGAAGCTAATTAAGAATTATTATCCGTGGCTAATTAACATAAACTCGCTCATATTTGTAAAATCGTGAAATACATTGGATCGTTACTTGAGTGTAATTTCCGACGCATTCATACTTGTAGCCATTGATCATTTTACTTGCTTTCTAGGTTAGTTTACATTTTTCATTTAGTTATAATATTTTCACAACCAAAAATTTAAGTGTTTGGCATTGCGCGATAAGTGATAATTCTCTTACATTCCCAATCGCCTACATATTGTCCTCTGTGAGATTCGACCACAACCTAGTTGGGTTACTATATTTGACATCGATCTCTTACACTATTTTAAGGTGTAATTTGAGCGTATCAAATTTTGGCGCCGTTGCCGGGGAGCAATTTCGCGTAATTTATGTTTTTTGAGAAATAAGCATAAGTGCTTTGGTCCAAACTTGTGAATATTTGTGTAATTATTTTTCTTACATCGGTCTATCTTTCTTGTTTTTTCTTTCTTGTTTAGTTTCTTAATTTTTGATAAAACAAATGGCATCATATAATGAAAATTAGTCGGATGGTAGTTGTTCTTACTTTGATGACCTTTGTCCTTATTGTGGAGGACCACACTCGTGAAAAAATTGTTTAAATTCTCCCGAGGGTGGATTGTGCGCACAATCTCAAACCCATGAGTGGAGTATTTGTGATAGGTGTGGTTGCCAAAATGGTCATTGGTATGATTGTGTTTATTTGTCCGTCCCTTCCCCAAGCCCCCGCTATGATGATTTTACTTTTTGTGATGAAAACTTTAGGGATGAGGAAGTTGAAGAAATTGAGCATGGCCGAAATGGAGAGTTCAAGCTCATGTTGGAGTGCTTACTTGAAGAAGGAAACAAAGAGAAAAATGCCTTGGAGGAGCTTTTGGAGAATAGCCTCCAAAATGAATTGGTACTTGAAAGGTTGCACTCACAAATGGATGAAATGATTGATGCCTTAAGGGTTCAAAAAGCATTATAGGTGAGTGATAGCCAAGAACCTTCCTTGGAGGTTGAAGTTGAAAATCCTTCCTTGGCAGTTGATCAAAACCAAGAAGAACTCTCAAATGCTCAAAATGAGAGGATGATGCTCGTGTTGGAGGCCATTCTTGAAAATGAGGAAAAGCACAACTTTGCACTAGAGGACTTGAAACATGATGTGACTCAAAATGATGAGCATATCCGCACTTTGGAGGATCAAATGAAATCACTAATGGAGGCTCATTATGCCTCCCAACTTGAAAGTGTGGAAGAAAGCCAAGAGTAGTCCAATTCCGAGGAAGAAAGTGAGCTTTACTTTGAGGAATCAAGATATGAACATCCGCCAACCGAATCCATGAGTATTATTGATGCCGAAGAAAATATGGGATTAGAGTCAGCCGGGGAGATTGAAATTATTGTTGAAATTGACTCTAGTCCGGGGGAAAAAGAGGATGTCAAAGTTTGGGAAAAATTGCAAGTTGGAGGTTTGAAGTCACATTCCAAGCATTTTTCAACATTGGAATTGTATGGTGATATGGAAATTGAACTACACGAATCAACGAAGGGTTTCTAAGAGGAAAAACTCATACAATACATTTTACAATTTGAGGAAACAAGAAAGCAAAATGACATACCTCACATGAGAGCTAAGAAGTGCAAAATGAAGAAATCGATGCTTGGCTCGGGCATCAACTTACCACCCCCCCATCGCCCGTGGTCACAAGCTTGATTTCAAGCTAGGTGCCCAGTTCATATCGTCAAAGTGGCGAGAAAAGTGGTAAAGTTGACTTGTGTCGTGCTACGACGTTAAATGCGGCGCTTGGTGGGAGGCAACCCATCGTATTAAAATTTTTTGGTCATTTTTGAAATTTTCTTTTTTAGAATAGCTTCTTATATTGTTTCTAACCAATCTGCCAAGTTTCAAAATTTTTGGAGTTGAATTGAGCAGGTCGGGGTGACCGTGCAGCCACAAACCAGTAGCTGCAGAAAAATTGCAGAAAATTGCAAGGCAATGCGGTCGCAGAAAAAGGCTTGTGATCGCGCAGAATCATAATGCTCTGACCTTACGCGATCTCTCAAAAAGGGACGCGATGTCACGACCCAAACTGGAGGATCATGACTAGTACCCAGGCCATACTTGCCAAGTACCAACATACATTTTATCTATTATTCTTATTATCTTTAAGGGCCGACGAGATCAATATAAGTGGTAGATATGGATTATGAACACCAAACAATGAAAAATAATGTAATGAACATGCATAACATGGGATAACAAGACTGCCAAGAAACTACATATAAGTTAGGAGCTACCATGCTTCCATAAAAGACTATACAACAAAAATCATCCGACAAGGCATACCAAACTATACATAAGCTGACACATGTCTGTGAGCCTCTAAAGGAGCATAAGTAATGCAACATAGACGGAACAAGGCCCCGACATACCCATAATATCTATAACAAAAATGCATACCAAGTCAACGACAAGTCCGGAGAAGGGATCTCGCCTATAACCGCTGAGCTGGAAAGACTACTATGGAGGGGGAGCTACATCTACCTGTCTATCAGGACCTGCAGAACGACATGCAGCGTCCACAAATAAAAAGGATGTCAGTACGAATAAAGTACTGAGTATGTAAGGCAGGAAAGCATAAGTAAGAACAGTAATGTAAACGGGGATAAACAATATACAACCTGTAACATCTGGGTACCTTTGAGGGCTACTGACATGAAATGCCTGATACATACATATATATACATAAACATTTAAAACATCCGCCTCTGTGGGCATCATCATCATCATATCGTACCCGGCCACGTAGAGCTCGGTAAAACCCAACTGATCAGTGGTTGCACAAAAGGTGCCATACCCGGCCGACTATAGCGCGGTTCGGTAGAGTAATATATATATATATATATAATGAATGTAGGACTCATTGGAATCATATTCTGAACCTTGTCGGAGTGATGTAAGGTCGATATTCTCCGTACACATTGTTAGGACTAACTCTTCATCAAGAATCTTATAAGAATCATGAAGTACCAACAACATTGATATCATAAGAATAAGAGAAGCAACCTCAACATCAATATTTCCATAAGAAAGGAAACAATGTAAGTACTGCTAGCTTCTAAGAGTATAGTATCTTTGGAAGCTCGTTCATTGCATTATGTACAATCGGAGTCGTGCAAAAGAAGGAAAGGGATAGCCTCACATACCTTGCATATACTTCCCCAATCTCAAGCTATGCAATTGTCACGACTCCTTAGTCTACAATAAGAGAAACGACACTATCGTTATCCTTTAAGCGTCATAACGATTATGTATCAACCACAACCTATTTTACAATGAAACAGACAGCACCTTCCCTATATATATGACTTCACACAAGTAAAAACAATCATAAAACAGCCCAAACAACATCAATAATAATCATATTGAGCCTCCCAAAATAGTCCACACATAACCTAATCACTTCATACATAAGACGACCACTGTAGTCGTGTCAAACGACCCGGAAATGTTACGAAGAATGACCAGAACACAAACCTACATATATATGGTGTTTCTCCACACCCATACTCCTCCAAAAATCCACAAAATATTAGTACAACACGCAGCCCAACAGCAACACAAAATAGTCCGCTACAAGTGAATAACTCGAACTCACGGCTTCCGATCACCGTCCCGTGAGTTCTTACAAGTATACAACGAATTACCATGAATTTACAAAAGGAAAATTGGATTATATAGAGCAGGAAACTTATCTTACTTTTTGTATAACTCATCCCTTATCTTGGTTCTTCAAACTCTAGGTTTTACACACAATTAGAACTTGAAAGAGCGGGAAAATCGATTAGGGTTTGTGGATACTTTTTGGGAGAACGTTTGCAGGGGTATAGGTCTGGTTATTGGTGATATATAATGAGGGTTATATTTCAGGAGATAAACCTTTAAATGGGATCTTTGGCCGACCCGAAATTGCCTATTTTTGGGCTATTATTTAACCAAGTAGGTGACACACCTACTTGTAACCTAGCAGCTAGTGCAGCCTTGCACAAAATGCCTATATATCTCTACTCTGATGTCGTATTGATAAACGGTTTAATGCGTTAGAAACTAGACTCATAGATATTCAATTTGGAGGGTTGATCACCCCGTAATTCCAAGTATATTGGGAGAAAAGTTTAATAACATTTGACCTAAAGTTTAAGTAAAACTACGAACCTAAGTTGCGACAACTCTTGTCGACTTTTGTTTCATAACTCGTTTGACTTCAAGACTATGATACGTATATTATATGATTAAAATAACTTAAAATACGACCTCTTGAGAATATTAAGCACCCCTAGGTTTACCTAAGAATACGAGTTACAACATCCTTGATTCGTTTAACTTCTAATACTTGTTAATCACCCTTATACACTCTTGTATCATTTAAGATCAATATGATTAACTTATTATCATTTCAAAGATAATATCTTCTTATATTTACATAGACTAACTTATGGCATGAACCAACGCACGTGAATATGGGTTGTAACACGCGATCTCGACCCTGGGGTAAAATTACTCTCTGCGATCGCAGTGTTCTGTTCCCGATCGCGGTGAACAAGTAAGTTTTTTTGTTCAAAATGCAAACGCCCAATTTCACTCAAACACAGAAGAAAACTCCCTTGCTCCCCAAAACCCCTGAAACAGTCCCAAATCATTTTGGCTTCAAATTCTATTGCCTCATCCCTTCATTATTCTCAAGGTATGTCAATTTCTCCCTCAATGCTCTGGTTATTTTAAATTATTATGGTGAATTAGAGTATTGGAAGCCCTGCTTTCGAATTTTAGGGCTTGAAATTGTGTTTACTTTGTCAAAGGTTATTGTTGGGTTCATTTTGTGTGCTTGCTTGCTGTGAGAGTTTGGTTGAGAGTAGGAGTGAAGATCTGCGTAAGTTTGGGGTAAATATTCATGATAGGTGGTCCGAAAGTGCTAAGTAAAATGAAACACACCACCTGTTTGAGGAAATGCCCAAGCAAACTGATACTGGGCGAGGAAGATGATCCTCGCAATCGCGATGCCCAATTCTGCGATCGCGTAGGTCTAATTTTGCTGAGAATCTTAATTACCCATCGCGATCGCGTAAAACCTTCTGCGATTGCGTAGCTTTATCAGCTGGGAAATGTTTTTTGTTCATTATCGCTTGAACTGATCTGCGATCGCGTTGCTTCACTACCTTTTGTTCTTCGCAATCACGTGATGTTCTCTACGGTCGCGATTCAGTAACTCCCAGACAATAAACCAATAACTTCACCAATTCTGTTCCTAAAGCTTTTTAAATTGTTTCTTTGGTCTAAATACCCCTAAATGCAATGCTCTAAGTGCCCATATCGTTATTTGAAATGTATACTCTTTTTATAGGCACTTTGAGCTCTAAAATGAACTCAACACCAAGTGAAAATGTTTAAGTACCCGTCGCACAAGCTGTCGCAGAGGAATATTTTGATGCTGACACCTTCTCATCCCTAAGATGCTCTCAACGCTACGACAAGCAACTATCCAAAAGCATTATTAGGGAAATGGGCATTCTCTTGACCGACCTTGAAAGCTGATGGCCCGAGTTCCATAGGAGATTAATAACAAGTCGATGGGTTTGATTTGCAGAAGAGCCTAGGCCAACCAACCATGAAGTAGTCAGAGAGTTTTATTCAAATTCTGTAGAGACGGACTTCAACAATGAGTTGGTGGCTACTGTCAAAGGCAAAGAAGTCCGTTTTAGTCCAGAGCTGATCAATGCGCATTACAATCTCAAAAATGCTAACAATCAGGTGTACAGGGATCGAGCTCAGGAGTTGGGTACCCAGTGGTTCATAGATCATTTGCATGGTGGACAAGTTCCAAACTGGATAAAGAATCACTCCAGAATCGAGTCTTCAGAATTCATTGCGGAGGCCAAGACTTGGCTCTCCATTATCTTTGCTCGCATCATGCGTTCAAGAAATGAGACAGAGGTGATAATTGAGAAGGCAAGAGTGATCTGTGCTATCATGGAGGGCATACCGGTGAACGTAGGGCAGCTCATTGCTGATGAGATAGCTGAGGTTGTAGTAGAACGGACCAAGAGCTTATTCTTCCCATCCGTGATACACAATTATGCTATGATGCAGGGGTGGTGAATAAGCCTACAAAAAAGAGAAAAATCCAGAGAAGCTCATCCACCCACTGCTGAGAAAGGGAATAGGGAATGCAGGGAAGAAAAGGAAGATTGATGTAGCATCTCCCTCCTTTGGCGAGTTCACTGATACTAGCACTGAGATACCTGAGGCTCCTGCAGATGCCACTGGGACTTCCACATCCACTTGAGCTGGGACCTCTTACTCTCAGGTATATCTCTAGGCAAGTTTATGGAATGGATACGCAGGTACGACAACTTGTAGCTAGTCTTCCTTCTGGACCATCCGGAGAGGGAACATCTGCAGGTCCAGCTGGTCAAGGAAAGGTTTCGACTTTCTTCAACCTTTTTAAAGATAAACAGGCCATCAAAGCCAAGCTGGGGAAGATTGAACGGAGGCAGCGCAAGCAAAGAGAGTATGAAAAGAAGAAAAACAAGTTCCTCACAAAGATCATGAATAGCTTGAGGAAGTTCTATGGACCGGACGATGCTGATGATGATGACTTTGAGCTTGCAGCCCCTAGTACCTCCAGTGATGAGTGATGTCATTCAGAGAGCACCCCTTTCATTTTGGCTTGTTTTGTATAGTTGCATTGGGGACAATGCAATACTTTCGGTTGGGGGTGGCTCCTATATGACGTATATGTGTGGAACATGAAGTTTTTGTTTTGTGGAACATGGAGTTTTAGTTTTTGTTGGTTGTTAACTTGTGTAGATTGGTAAACATTGTTCGTTTATTAATAATTCCTTGTTAGTTTCTATTTTCCCTTTTTTATTTGTATTTAATTTTTGGTCTTTATTTTTTGTAGTATAGTAGTATTTATGAAACTCCTTGGTTTTTCTTCCACCGCTGTTCTTTTCCAAGGAACTTATTTGTGTTGAACCGGGTGAATTTTTCCTATGATGGATAGCGTGACAACTTTCTTAAGGGATTAGTCTTGTTTAGTTTTTCTTTTTTTTAGAAAGTAAATATTTTTTTTAGTAGCTAGTTGTGAATAAATTGGTTTTTGGGGTTTAATCTTGTGCCCAGAAGCCAACGTGTGACTTGTTTAGTACCAATATAATTTACATTTTGGCATATGAGTTTTTTATCTTTAAAATAAAACAAAAAAAAAAGTGATGAAAAGGATTAAAGTAAGGTTCCTTGTTGTGACTTTTAAATTCTAATTTTGGCTCTTTTATTCACTAAATAGCTTCTTAGGCTACATGTGACTTCCTTGAGATTCATTGGTTTCAATTGGATTTTGGATTTGTATTCCATTTGAGTTTTCATGTGCCATGTGTGGTGAGCTTGAATTGTGGAGTTCTTTTGCATTATTTGTAGTCTAGAACATGCCCGCAATGTGCTTCAGGGCGAAATCCTAGACTAACTTGGTTTGAAAAATGATATTAGGACTTCCTTGGACCATTATTGTGCCTAAATTTCCTACCCATGAATATTTTCCCTAGTCAACCCTTTTGAGACTTTTTAACTTTTTCTTTGGCAACCATGTTACAAGCTATTATTGTGGCACCGTACCTCCCTATGTAATTTAAAGAATGAATATAAGCTAAAGCCTATGTTTGGGGGTGGAGGTTGGAAAAGTTGTGATATGGAGGATTCTCAAAATGTGAAAAGTGTTATAAAAAATAAAATGTAATAATAATAATAATAATAATAATAATAATAATAATAATAATAATAATAATAATAATAATAATAATAATAATAATAATAATAATAATAATAATAATAATAATAATAATAATAAAGTATGAATAAATGGAAGACTAGGTGATATAAAAAAAAAAGAGAAAAGAGAAGAAATGAGGGAATAATTCTTGAAGGAAGTGGAATTTGATTGTTGAAAAAGTGTAGTGCTTAGGGAGGTTTTGAGTCACTCTTATTTGTTCCATACCTTATCCAAAAGTCTAAACTACAACCCTTTAAGTCCTAATTGATTTTGAACCAAGTATATCTACATTAGTAAAGAAATACATGAAGGGCAAGCATATGGTACTACTTATGTGCATTTGAATATATTTGTGAGAGAGAGTTGATTCTTTCCATTTGACATCCCATTTATGTTTTGAATAGAAATTTATGAGTTTGGTATTCTCTCCTAAAGTGTGAGGGCACATGAAACTCGAGTTGTGAATTTAATCTCATTTTCAATTGGAAAGAATGAGCGAGGGAAGACAAATGTCATAGAGAGGCAAATTTGGAATCTTTAGTGTAATGGCTTGGTTTCTACTTTGATTAGTGTATTGTTTGAGCACTTGAATTGAAATAAAATGTGTGAAAAGTTGGTGATTCATATGCCTTGGATTAATTGTTGGTACCAACCGAAGTCACTAGATTGTGCTTAAAGTGGTCCTTTTTGACTTGAAATGATACTTGGTTTGCCATTGAGCTTAAGTGGTGATTGTATTTCTCACGACTAAAATCCTAATTCAGGTCGTGATGGCGCCCAACCGCGGCTTAGGCAATCCGATATGAAGTACACTAGGTGCTAACTGTCCCATATAATCTAAACAAGT
>ML293850.1:0-90674 GCA_005239495.1 Nicotiana undulata | reverse complement strand
ATTCAAACTCAGTTCTAGAAAACAAACTAGGATATAATTTCTTTAGAACAAAGAAAGATGGATAACCCAACCGTCTATGCCATTGTATTATTTCTTGGTTGACCTTCTTATCCTCCCCAAAAAAGGCTTGACCAAAGGCTCGAGTTCCATCAATCCAGTATAAGTCATCATGCACTCTACCACTGCCAATCCTCTTCCTTGTTTGAAGATCCTGAAACACACAATAATCAGGGAAGAACTCGACACTACATTTTAGTTGTTTGGTGATGGCGTTAACAGATAGTAAGTTAACGGGAAACTCAGGTACATGAAGAACAGATGACAATGTAATATCAGGAGTACAGATAACAGAACCTGTTCCAGAGACAGGAGTTAGGGAGCCATTAGCTATTTTGACACAGTCCCCTTTAGGGCATGGAGAGTAGTTTTGAAAACCTTTAGAGGAGCCTGTCATGTGTCTATTCGCACCAGAATCAATAATCCAAGAATTAAGATGGGCATTAAAGGCAATACCTGACTGCACATAATTGGAAGTCCCAACATTAGAAGTGTCAAGTTTGTTCAGGAGACGACGAAGGTGTTGAACTTCCTCTGAAGACAGAGTTTCTCCTGAGGCATTGTCTCTGAATGGTTCCACATTTTCTGCAATATTAACTTGTCCCCTGAATACACCGACACGCTTGCCTCCACGACCTCTAGTTGGTCTACCATGCAGTTTCCAGCATGTCTCTTTGGTATGTCTTGGCTTTCCACAATAATCACAGTGCAAGTGATCTTTATCACAGTGCAAGTGATCTTTATCATCATGAGACACAGTTAACCCAGACTTCTCGGTTGGTGTCGAATAGAGCATGACTCCTCGTCGGCTCTCCTCCTGTTGAACATAAGAATATGCATCCTCAAGAGAAGGAAACGGAATTTTTCCAAGAACTTGAACCCTGATCTGATCGTATTCTGGGTTCAAACCGGCCAAAAAATCATATATCCTCTCCTTTTCAACCAATTTTTGGAAGAGAACTGCATCATCGGTACACTTTGCTTGGAGATCCTGATAGTAGTCAATTTCCTGCCATAATCCAGTTAACTCAGAATAGTAGTCAGTGATAGTTAACTCACCTTGCTTAGTGGCATGAATCTTATTTCGAATTTCAAAGACCTGAGCGTCATTTCCCTTACGAGAGTAAGTGCGCTTAGTGGAATTCCAGATCTTTTCAGCAGTATCAAGTAATAAATACTGTTTAGAAATTCGAGGGTGCATAGTATTCAGAAGCCATGTCATAACTAGGGAGTTATCTGAATCCCACTGACTATAGCCAACATCAGTAACGATAGGTGCTTTCTTTTCTCCCGTAATATAACCAAGCAACTTTCTGGACTTAATAAAAAGCAGACAGGATCTTGACCAAGCAAGATATGTACCAGCCCCATCCAATTTAACTGTGCTAACAAAATTATCCATGGGTTTGGTGTCCCCCATCTTAAGTGCAGTACAGAGAAAAACAAAGGAACAGGGGCAGATTTGCAGAACAGGGCAGAACTGAGAAGGGAAAAGAAAAAAAAATCTTGAAAAAATAAAATTTCAACAGGGGTATGGTCGGAACTCACCGGCGACCTGAGAGGAGAAAAAAAATTTCAAAAAAAGTCGCCGGAACACTGCCTACTCGCCGGCGCGTGGGCTTCACGTGCGCCGGAACTGCCATTGTTTGGAGGCGCGTGGGGGCACGTGTGGTGGTTTTTTCCGGAGCTGCTGACTGGGGTTTGTTCGCCGTCGCCTGAGGAAGCTCGTAGTGGTGTTAGTTTTCCCACACTACTGCTTTATAGTACCTTTGATGCGTACAACTTACTGTGAGGGAGAAAAAACTCACCTCTTTCAAAGAATTGAAACCCTAGTGCTGCTGAGGGAGGAAACTCACCTCAAATATGGCAGCAGGGCTCTGATACCATGAAGATTTAGAGAAGAAGAAAAGGCTTCTTGTATTTCTGTGTATTATTCACATCAAAGGTACTGATATTTATACAGTGAGTCCTATGGCTAAACTAGGAAAGAGAATCAATGATTCCTATAATTAAGTCCTACAATTAAGTTACAGAATAATATCAACCTATAATTAGGCTACAAAATAAAATAAGATCTTTCTACTTAATTAGCCTAATCAACAGTATATAAGTTAGACAAATGGCTGCAAATCACATGTCTCCATATTCAAGTTGAATCTAGTATCTTCTTAAGCTCAAATTCCACTTCCCTTTTTCATAGCTATTATGGAGGAACCGCTGCCCTCACTCAATTCTAATCTCGAAATCTTTACCCGATCAGGAAATGCTTATCTTATATGGCACCATAGGTCTGAGTTTCGTTTCTTCCAGGAAAAAACTTCGAATTGGGAGGGGGGGTAGCGACTGTTTATTAAAAACACAGGACTCTGCTAAGTGGTAACACGATGTATAGAGTCTGACATAGGCTATGATTAAAGGGATAGGTTCATATGACATAGATATATGCTTATAAAGAATTGAGAAGTCTAGGACAACTCATGTCATTAAGATAAGTCAAGAAAGTAGAAGAGACTCAATGAAACATCTAGTGAAGTTAGATCGCCAGAATTTGTTGATAGTATTCTAATCAAAGATTTAATTTGGAATAGTTTATCCACAAATGACATACACCCATAATTCATGTCATTCAAATAAAATTAGAGTTAACACAATATCATAAATTTTCAAAAGCGCGAATTGTTGGAAATAAAACTCCAATGAGATGATAACCATTCTACATAAACAACATACTGCTGTGTTTTTCAAAATTTTGGAACAGCTACCTATTAACTTATCTAGCAAAAGTCAATCTATAATATTAATTAGGAGCTAATGAGAAAAACAGAGTGTGGTTCCATGATCTGTGATTATCCTGCCAGTGCCTAGGATTAGACGATATTCAGATTGGATATACAAATGCAAGATCCTTGTGTATGCCTAATACTATTGACCTGCCGGTGATGTCTTTGTATAAATGCAAGACCACTAACCTTTGTACACTGTTTTGAATTATGGTCAAAACTCCCACAAACAAAACATGGTTTTTTGCGTTTGGCTGAAGTACAGTTGACTGCAGCATGACCTTCTTCCCCGCAATTATAGCAGGTTCCCCAACTGCTGTCTGGAGGGTCAAAGTACCTCGGGCCCCGCTGAGATCATACAATGAATAATAAAGATATAGACCATGCTAAGCCATTTAATAGTGTTTGGATTTACGAAAAACACTGCAAATCATATTACTTCAACTCACAAGAAGCCTTCGTAGGACGGCATTATTAGGCATCTCAACAGGATTCTTTTCTGCTGCATCATCAACAACGTTCATAGCATTAATTTCCCTGCTTTCTTCTTTCATTCCATCCGCCTAACACAGTCATGAAGATCCAAGCACATATAACTGATCAAACTCAAAGCAAATACAGCTTTAACCTTGCAACTCAGTGAATATAAACATGCTAAAAAACCAAGCAAATTTGCAAAAACAAATTCAAATTACCGGAGACATCTCATTACAGAAACTTTCAAAACCCTTATCTATTCCACTTGACATCTGAAATGACAAATTATAAAAGAAAATCACATTAATCACACACAAAAACTAAAAAACAAAAATCAAAAAAAAAACAGACAAAATTTAACTACTTACAGGGTCATCTTCGGTCTCAATGCTTTTTTCCTTCTTCTTCTTCTTCTTCTTCTTTTTCTCTTTTTTGTTATTTTTACTTTCACCCTTCAAATCTGTAACAATTACAGCTTCGTCATTTTTAACTGAGCACCCACGAAGCAAAGCTTTCTCGATGATTTTCAAGCTCAGGTCTTCATTAGCTTCAGCATCATCATCGTCCTCATAATCTTGCTTTTTTTCCTTAATTCGCACTCTTTTAGATTTCTTAATTTTTACCTCTGCTAATTTTTCTAACTCTATAGCTTCTGATTTTGCTGATTCCTTCTCCTTCTTTTCCCGCTTACCCATTTTACAGTGAAAATCCAATCGATTTGAATAGGGTTTTAGGCGGAGAAGTGAGGAGGGATAAACCCTAATTTGGAATCCCAATTCTTGGGAGTTCGAATATAGGAGAAAGCTAAATGAAAGAGACAATTCTTTGGGCTTCGAATTTTTTAGTGGGCTTTTGGAGGTTGCTATGTAAGTTGGACTTCTATTGTGTTTCGAAAGAGGCGAGTGTACAGATAGCCGATTAAGGTGAAGTTCACATCTTGAAATAAGCTAGTCTTCTACTTTTAAACTTTGGGGCAGGTTATGTGAGGAAATGAAAGTGAGGTAGTCACTCTAAAGGACTGCTATTTAAGACTTAGTCAGTTTGTTTTGGATTTTAATTTTTCAATTTGATTTTTCAGAATAAAAATAAATACGGGTTAATCCTTAAATAGTATTCTTGAGAGATAATATTTGGGATTTTTTCATTCCTATACACTATTTGAAACCTTATTACAAAAAATATTTATGTTTTGGTATTTACCCGGCCTAAATATATTTTTGTTACAAAATATATACAATCCACCTTAAAAGATTCTCAATCCATTATTTGTGCCTTTAATTAAAGGATTTACTTACACCATTTTCCTTCTTTCTCTCCTCCCTCCCCTCTTCTCTCCAGGTTGAGCTTATATTTAGGAATTTAATTACAAACTTGATAAATTGTCCATCTACCCTTCTCGAGAAGTCACTTTTACGACTGCTATTTGGAGAAGATAAATTATACAACTAATTGACACATCCAACTATTTTTCTTCAAAAAATGTTTTGCCTTTTCTGTTTACTTTTGTCTCTTTTTAGCTCAGCTATAAGGATAGTTACTTGATTTATGATCCAATTACGAGGATACAATCTATGTGGAGAACATTGAAGAAATGGAGGAGGCTGGAACATCACCAATCATCCAGAATATCATACCACATAAATATAAATTTTATACAATTTATTTTTTGTATATTTTGTATCTGATTTATACATAGTAAAAATAAACTGCATACAACTAATTATATATTATACAACTTTCAGACATTATTTCTACAAGTTAACTACAACTACAATAACATTCAACTTAAATACAAATTTTATACAATATGTCTTTTGTATATTTTGCATTTATACACAGTAAAAATAAATTTCATACAACTAATTATATATTATACAACTTATCTACAACTTTCATACATTATTTCTATTAAGTTAAATATTACAATAACATACAACTTAAATACAAATTTTATATAAAATTTATACAATATGTCTTTCGTATATTTAGTATCTGATTTATACGTAATAAAAATAAATTTGATACAACTCATTATATATTACACAATTTATCTACAACTTATCTACAATTTTCTTACATTATTTCTACAATTTCGTAAATATAGTGCATATCACGTCTTCTTCTTCTTCTTCGACTTTCAATCTGAAATTCAGCCAAAATTAAGTCTAATCTTCACCAAAACACCCTCAAAATTGAGATATAAACTCCAAACCATATTCTCAATTGTTTGCAACAACACCCAATCCAAACAAATAATGATTTTTGAAAACTCAAATTCGAATTCAAAGCTTCAAAGCTTTTTAATGGTTGTCAATGGTAGAATTGCTGCTCTTATTTTCTTTGCTTTACATTACTGGAATTAGGGATTGAGAAATAGAGAGAGACGTAGAGAGAATTTCCAATTGTTTGCAACAACACCCAATTCAAACAAGTAATATTTTCTGAAAACCCAAATTCGAATTCAAAGCTTCAAAGATTTTTAATGGTTATTAATGGTGGAATTGTTGCTCTCTTGTGCAAGATACGTGGGGGAGAGGGGATGGGATGTGGAGAGAGAAACGTGGGGGGGAGGGGGGGAAGTGAGATACAGAGAGAGAAACGTGGGGGGATCAGTGAGAGTGATTGTAGAAATTGATTAATTATCCTTAAATCCTAAAATGTACATAATTGGGAGTGAAATACAGAGAGAGAAACGTGGGGGTCAGTGGGAGTGATTGTAGGAATTGATTAATTATCCTTAAATCCTAAAAATGTACATAATTGGTAATTTTGTATATATGAGGTAATTAAAATGAAACTTGAGTATAGAGGGTAATAAAGTCTCCAATAGTGTATATGTATGTAAAATTTTCATAACATTAGGTAGCTACGCTTAATAATGATGTTTAAAATATAATTATAGTTTGCAATGTATTTAAAGATTAGCCAATTCGCTTAAATTTCAGGATAGGACATCCTTAAGTTTAAATTCAAGGTTCAAGCTTCATGACATCGTATCTTAAAGTTCGAAAATTGCGTCCAAAAATTCGAATCTTATGTCCTGAATTTTAAATTAGCAGTTCAAAAATTCAAGACACTTAGTCCCAAATTTCAAATTAGCAACTCGAATATTTAGAAAACTAAGTCTTGAATTTCAAATTAGCAGCTCAAAATTTCAAGAAGCAAAAATTTAGGATACTTAATCCTAAAGTTTGAGCGAATTGGATAATCTTTAAATATTGTTGTTGGAAGGTTGTTGTTTGCTGATTGTTGCCCCTTAATTGATTGCTACTTTTGTTGATTGGGATTTTTGTTGTTGGGCGCATTTGATTGCCGATAATTATTGGATCCCCGACGTGTAGGAGATGAAGTAGTCCCTTGAGCAATATTGATAGTTATTAGGGCAAAAGGAGTCTTTTTGGTTTCCTCACGCTAAAGAAAAAACTCATGACCAAGGAGCTTTTCATATAGTTCTTCGTATGAGATCGTTGAATCTTGAGCTCGGATAACAGAGGAAAGGCCTCAAAATTCAAATTCAAGTCCAGTAAAAATCTTGACAATCAGTTCTGCGTGCATTGGAAACAGGGGATCCAGCAGTGGCAAGTTCACCACATAGTAAGCGAACTTGATGGAGATAATGTGCAATAGGGCGAGAGTCCTTGGAGAGGCGGGCAATAGACGGTCTCGAAGACTAAAGATACTAGTTTGGAACTTGTTTACATAAGCAGTATGCAAGACATCCCAAGCCATTTTGGCATTGGCGTCAGAAGCAACTGTACTGGAAATTGTTAAGCCTACAGATGTCAATTGTATGAGCTGATCATGTTGAAACCAAGTAACAAAATCAGGATTGGGTACTTTTTGGTTATTTGCAGAGATAGTCTGAGAGGGGGTTGGTTTCGATCCATCGAGGTGACCAAAGAGATTGTGCCCACATATAAGCATGGACACCTACCTTCCATGGCGAGAAGTTATGGCTATCAGTAAATTTGACGGGGAGTTGAGCAACATGATTGGACTAGACAACAACCTTTGAACCGGAGTGTTATAGCATTGGCAACATTTGGAGAATTTGGAGCCATTTGTGCGTGCGGTGGGTGGGTAGAAAAAATTAGGATCAAGCTCGTTGAAGAAGTGGAGCTCTTGATAGGATAAAGAGTGACAAAGGTAGAAGAAAAACTTGTGTTGCATTGATTATAGGGTTGACCTTATATAGCCAAGTGTAGTACATAAAAGCTGTGAAAAATATAACAAATTAGAGAGAATCGATGATACAGAGAAACCTATGTGAATAACAATCATAACAAAAAGAATATGATAAGCACTAAAAGAGATTTTAAAAAATGCAATAACAAAAAGTCCTATAGAGACGGTATTATCACCTACTTCCCTTTCTCTTGTTTTTTTTAAATTCCAGGTTGAGCTTAAAATTGGATAAGTTAATGCAAAATCCTCAATTACATAGTTCCTTTTAGATAGTCAATAGTGATTTTCTCCCGAAAACTTGTTAATACTCGAGGAGGAAACAAATAATATACTCCATAAAAATGAAAAAAACTGAAGATAAAAGGAAATTTTAAAAAGAAAAGAAAAAACAAGAGTGAGACAAGTGAGCATAAACCGAACTCTGAGCTCCACAAATTTACTTGCAATGGCAACAACACTCTCTCACTCCTCACTCTATCCCCTCCATTCTCTCTCCTCTTCTTGTTTTTCTTCAACAATTCGTTCATCTCTATGCCCTTTCACTTGCTGTCCTTCTTCATTTTCTTTCCCAACAACTCAGTTCTCAACAAATCTTGAAATCCCAGTATTGTCATCATGTTATTCCCAAATTCAGCAACTATTCCCAAAGCATCATCACCCCATTTTGCTCTTCGTTGGTGTTGACTCACCCCCTTTAGATACCCAAACATTTCTTGCCACTTTCAGTGTTTTAGCTGCCATTGCTCTCTCCCTCTTTCTTGGCCTCAAGGTATACAATTTTTTCTCTGTTTTCTTTCAGTGGGTTTCATAAAGTTCCCCTTTTGATCACTTTATCAAGGTTATCTTAGTTTTTTTTTAAATATTAATATTTGCAGGGTGATCCAGTTCCTTGTGATAGGTGTGCTGGAAATGGTGAGTCTTTTAACTTATGCTGTTTGCAATTTTACCCCTTTTTTACACTACATTAGTTGTACTAATTCTGCTAATGACATGGTTACCACTTACCAAGAATTATGATTTCTTTAAATCTCTAACATAGAATTCTAACTTCAGCCTTAACACTTCAAACACCAACAGTAATGAGAATATATTAGGATTTGATGAAGTAATGAAACTCAAAGAAGCTATTATTATACCAATTTCTTTTAGTAATTCTGGTGTTTAGTGGAATTATAAACGATGTCATATATATAATTCTCATGTAGAATGATGTAATTGACCTAAGAAGAAACTACCTGTACAAGCCAAGTCCAACTGTTTAATTAAGAATCTGTAAGGGATCCAAAGTTGTAAGATTATCTCCATTCATAACTATTAGTACTAAATAGAGCAGTTTAAGTACTTGTATGCTATGTTGCTCGGACTCTCTGAAAATGTGGCCAGATACGCGTCAGATCCTCCAAAAGTAGTGCGACCATCTTTCCAGAATTTTGATAGATAATTGTAAACAAGGAGGGTCTATCGGGGACAACCTCACTGCCCTTTCAGGGTAGAGGTAAGGCTGCGCACATCTTACCCTCCCCAGACTGTATTCGTGGGAACTCATTGGGTTGTTATTGTTGTTGTTGTTAATTGTAAACAAGCATATTGGTCTTTATCTTCATAATCAAGTGGAAGGGTACGGTATGTTTCGATTAGCCACGCATGCCTGGCAATGACAGTCCTAGAAGGTGGTATGCACTTAATCTATGATGGATTTGTATATTGCTTCTGTGTTAGAATGTTATTACGTGTGCTTTATCAGGTGAACTGCGATGAACCTGCACTTAAACAAATACTAATAGATTAAGACGTGAAAAGAAGGAAACAGAAGGCTAGTTCTTCTTGTACTCTTCATTTCTTCCATAGTCGTATAGCTTATATTAATGGACAGAAAAAAGGAATATGCCAACAACTCTGTGAGCTAGTAGGATAGAATACTTTCTCTTGCGGAGAAAGAGGGTAGCAAGAGAAAAGTTTGCCCATTTTGTTGGTTCAGCCAATTCTGTTTCAGCTTTTACCAATCACAGGTGAATGAAGCTATTTGGCTTAACAAAAGGGTCTAACTCAAGCACAAAAGCATAAAGTCGTGCGCACATGTTCTTTTTACAAAATGCATTGTGTTGCTGATGATATTCCTTTTGCTTCTAAAGGGAAAGAAGATTCATGTAATTAATTCATTTTGATGCATAGGTGGCACGAAGTGTGTCTTTTGCAATGATGGTAAGATGACGACCGAAAAAGGATTAGTTGACTGCAAAGTTTGCAAGGGTGCAGGTACTTCTCAGCTGCAATTTTATTTCCCAACCAACTTCAACTTAATCAGCGAATATGGAATGCTTATAACATGTAACGGATTAGATAACTCTGAATTGCGTCTAGATATATGGATGATACATAATTCAAGTGATCTTTCACTAATATCTGGTCTCGAGTATGATTGCATCCATCGGTTCGTGTAATATACTATGTTACTGCACTCTGAAGCTAAAAGAATCTCTTTTTGTTGGGTGCCTCTTTTTGCAGGATTAGTATTCTGCAAGAAATGTTCCGGTTCTGGATACTCAAAACGGCTATGACCTATACTACTCGCTCTCTTTTCTCCTGTAATTATTGACGTGTATTCTGAGGCTAATTCACATATACATGAAAATTTAAAGCTCTGATATGAGGCTATTCCATTTGTTTAAATATTTTGTTTTCATATCTTTTCAAAATGTATGGCTCTCCCCCTATGCCTGTTTTTGCCGGGGATTGCTTTGTGCACCGGTAAGCCCCAAGTCCTTGTCTTTATAACTTTAAAACTTCAAGGCTTCAACATCGAGAAAACTTTCTAATGAGAAAATGGGAAGTGCGAAAACGCATATCTTGATGATATTATGCTCTCATGGTAGATGAGTTTTCCGTCTTTCATCCTACAGCTTTTCAACGGTGTGTTTTGCATAGCTATGTAGTTTAATTGTGAATATAACAATTGAAATGTGTGGACCTAAAATACCGAAGACAGGTGGAAGTACACAAATAGCCCTCAAAGTGGATGGTCTTGAATCCAACAAGTGCTGCCCCTCGTTTGCCCTATGGGCAATATTTTTAACTTTTGATTTTGAATTTCTGTCTATAGGGTAAGCGGAAGTCAAAAGTTAAAGTTATTTCTGCAATTTTGTTAAAGATGGGTCGTTTTGAAAACTTGTTTCCTGGACCTACTGTATTTGGGAAATCCTTTGTCAGTATGCTGAATGAAACTGGCATCCATGTATTGTGAAATGTAGAATGAGGATGAACTGTGAAATGTGGTAATAGTGAAAAATCACTACCGGAGAGTACATCTTTTGCTCACCTGCATTCTGAATGAGCAACTCTTCTTCTCTTTTCTTTTTCCTTTTTAATGCTTTAGTGGTAATTATACTAGAAAAACTGTACATCTGGTTAGCTAAGTGTCGCATAAGAACTATGGAAAAATAAAAATGTTAGAGCAACAATATAAGAGTTTATTTTAACTACAACAGAAAAGATTGTATTGAAAGAAAGATGTATCCAAGATTTCAAAAGCATGAGTGCACCATGAGCACCAGAAACCAGAGTTTCCGAGAGGGTGTCCGAGAGATGTATTTTTTATTTCAGAATTATAAGAGTCAAAACAAAGACTCAATCTCCCGCTTCCCGTACGCCTTAGCAGGTAGTTAAGTAATTTCATACACCGGGGGTACTACCAGCACATCCAGTTACAATGGCTCAGGCCCCGGTTGGTCCACCTATGAGTGACAAGGATCAGAAGAGACTAGAGCGGTTTGGGAGGCTCAGGCCTCCAGAGTTCAGTGGGGCTAAGTCGGAGGATGCTCAGGATTTCTTAGATAGGTGCTAGCGGATCCTTCCCATGAAGGGTATTTTGGAGACAAGTGGAGTCTCATTTACTACTTTTCAGCTGTCGGGGCAACCTTCAGATAGTGGAGGCCTATGAGCTAAGCAGGCCAGTCGACACTTCACTACTTACATGGCATGAGTTCTCTTCTTAGAGATTTGTTCCACAGACCCGCAGAGAGGAGTTGCGTAGGCAGTTTGAGTAGCTACGCCATGGGGGTATGTTTGTGACCCAAAATGAGATGAGCTTTTCAAAGTTGGCTCGTCACGCGATCTGGTTGGTTCCCACTGTCGCGCCCCCTTTTTCCTCGCGGAGATCGGTACATTTTGGGTTGAGACAACTCTTTCCTTTTGGGAAGAGGTTTGCATTTTTTTAGAGTCGCCACCTAACAATTTTAAAGGTGCGTTAGGGCACCTAAGGGGTTCATTTACAACTACGTTGTTAACCAGAGATAGGGTAAGGGCTTGAAATTATCCCAAGGGGAAGGTGTTAGGCACCCCTCAGGATCCACAAGTGTGGTTCCCGGCCAAATAGCTTTTTTGAATTTGTACGATTTAGCAAACAAACAAATAAAGGCTCAAATAAGAGGGGATTTAAGTTCTTAAGCGTACAAGGTGTTTGAAAATGATTAGAGAAAAAACTGAGTTTTGAAAAAGGATTACGATTTAAGCATGTAAATTAAAGGATATCCTAGGTTTGTAATAATATGGATCACATCAATGCAATACCCGGTATGACATTCCTCAAATAGGGGCTACACGTGGTATTAACACATCAGTCATCATATCCATATTCTACCCTTTCCCATCCCATGAAAGTAACTAAAGCGCGTGTTGGTCACTAATTCTATTGCGTGTTGTTACCCGTCCCTTCCTATTAGTCCTGGAGGAGGTTAGGACTACTAACCTAAGAGGGAGGTACTAGGCAGACCCTCAGGTTTTAAAGGTAAAATCCTAGGGCGACAGACAAAAACATATAGGACTGCAGTTAATGGGAAAATAGAAAAAGCAAGTAAAGGCTTCAAATTTACTTCCACAAGTAAAGCAATTAGACAGCACGACTCAAACGCAAATAAGGGCAATATTTAAATTCGGAATCCTAAGACATGGTGTCTAAGTGGGTTTAGAGTATAAACAAATATGCAGACCGGTTTTATTATTCAGAAAAGGGTCCAAATCAATTTGCCTACTGATTTTAGCATGTTGGTAGTTAAACATGATCACAAAGACAGATCTGGTTTTATTTCTTGTAATTGATTACCTAAGTCTTGCCTAGGTGTAAAATAACATGCAACAGTTGTACAGATTTATTAAGGATTCCAGATTATCAATCCTAATAGCATGTGATTCTAAATGTGCACAAGGACTAATTGACAGTTTATTTAGAACATGGGACTGTTTCAGACATGTGTTTAAACTAAGTATGGAATGAGATCCTACGAACATGATATCTAACATGCGTAGACAGGGATGCAAAATGTTTATATGCAGAATTCTTAGACAGGACTTTCTAAGTGCATAAAATCACAGCATTTTGAACATACTTTTCAGAAGATGCAGCAGATATGAGAATGACTGATTTAGTAGTGAATTGTTACCCTAAGCATGATTTATAGGTGGACCACAAGATTATTGCATTATTGCACAGCTTCAGCATAAGTGACAGATTTTAACTGTTGGTTTCCTAGAACAGGATCTGCATAGCATGGTAAATCATGATTGTAGATTTGTTAACACAATTATTCTAAGGCATGATTTAGATTACATTTTTTAGAATCAATTTTTTATTGTTATGATCCTATGAAGAGGATTTTCTAAGTGAGGATGATATGCTGAAAGAAAAGCAGATGTATCAACATAAGTGACAAAATGCATGGCATGCTTGATCCCTAGACATGGTTACTAGTGCGCACATAGGAAAAATAAACCTAGAGAAACATGATATCTACTCATACTTATACTATAGCATACATACCCCACCCATTTTCACTATCCAGCCCCAGAATAGTATTTAAAAATTATTACAAGTATATGAATTACATAATTAAAATAGGAAAAGAAGAAGTTAACTAGAGGGAGCCTTCCATAGTAGCCCCACGTATCCAGGTCCTCAATACCATTTACTGTTATTTCATAACCTTTCATAATCCGTGTGTGTCAGAGTTCCCTAAGGATCTCAGAGGATCCCGAGCAGTGCTCACACCCAGATCTCATAGCCAAGATGGAGTAAGTGCAGGGTGGAAGAACCATCTCTTGTGTGTCAAAATTCAAAGGGAGTTCAAGGGTCCCTAAGCAATGCTCACACGAAAGGGGCAGAACCTAGTGTCTACGAGTATAGTTAAAGTGCTCATAGTTTGAGGAGCTTGAGATAATAGTTTTAAAACAGTTTGGAAACAGTTTTGGGAAAAAGAGCAAGCAAGAACAGTTCTGGAAAAGAAATTACTCAAAATATTCTTGTAAAACTAGGGGAAAGTAGTTTTTAGGAAAAACAGATTGAGGAGAGCAGGGATAATCAGCAAACAAAGACCAAACCCAAAACATGTTTAGTACCACACAAAGAATCAAGTCAGGTTCAGCAACCAGGATTTCACACAGGGGTAGCAAGGGTTGGGAACACATAAGTCATTTGATGAAAAACAAGTAATAGGTAGCACACAATCTGGAATTCTTAGGGATTCAGGGGATTGGGGACATAGTAAAGCATAGAAGTAACCAAGACAGGATCAAACACAATGAAGTCTGCCAAAACTAATATACCAAACATAAGTGGAAAGGTTCCATGAAGACAGACTTTGAACACATAAAGTGTAAAGACCCGTAAAATTTCTTGCTTAAAATAATGCCCGAACGAGTCCCCGGGTTGCTTTTACTGTGGAAATTCCTAAAACGAACCTAATTTAAACAAAAAGTACCCGGGGAGTTAATGAATTAAAATTTTTCAGAAATGGGGTGTTATGCGACGCACTATGCGATCGCATAACGTGTATGCGGACCGCATAGTGGTCGCATACACGGGCAGATCACGGCCCAACTGAAGGACAACTATGCGGTCCAATCTGCGACCGCATTTCGGTTCTGCGGACCGCATAACTATCACATTATTGCCTTTGAGTTTTGGGGAGGGGTGTTATGCGACGCACTATGCGATCGCATAACGAGTATGCGGACCGCATAGTGGTCGCATACCTGGGCAGATTGTTCTCAAATTTTGGCCCATCTGGGGGCCATTCTGTGGTCAACTCTGCAGACCGCATGTCAGGAATGCGATTGCGTTCCTGACCGCATATTTGACACGGGATTTTAATTTTTTAAACTTTTTTACCCGACCCCAGCTTCATTTAACCCCTACCCCCCTTTCATTTTAACTGGCTTCTAATCAAAATAGAGAGAAGTGAGAGTGGGTTCTAGAGTGAGAAGTCCTCATCTTCCCCAAATTGGTCATCCATCTCTACTCAGGCCTGGAAGTTTATCGAGTAGTCGTCATCTTCTTCATCATAAGAGGTAAGTCTTCACCCTATTTCCCCAAATTCTCAGAATTTAGCTAAGAATAAAACACACATAGGTTGGTTCTTGAGGATGAAAAGTTGAGACCTTGCATGCATGTGAATAATCTTCCATAACCTAGTAAAGGGAAGCAAGTAGAGTAATCTTTCACTAAAAAGGGTTTAGTTAATCTAAGGGATCACATAGTGTTTGATAAAATGCTCAAATGAATTCGAGACTCCTAATTCTAAGGTAAATGTGTCGAATTGTGAACTAGATTGACGGTGCTAGACGGTTCGGTGAATTGCGTTAGAAATTAAAAAGGGAAACTTGACTCCAGGTATGTATGGCTAACTTTAATCTTTGTAAAATCGCTTTGTGGTGCCCGAGCATACGGTACGTGTATTGGTGTGAATATGTGCAACTGGTTGTTCGAATTGTGTTGAATCGTGAAGTGTATTCCTTGCCTGTCTTTAGTTGGTCACCACACTGCTGTGCTATGTGAAATGATACTAGTAGGATAATGAACCCAAGAGTATGAATGTATATGCTAAAGGCTGTGTAACAAGTAATGAAAAGGAGTTGTGGTGTGATGTAATTGAACAAAACGAATGTGGAGATATCGTATATGATTCACTATTTGGTCAGGTTTGTTGTGTCACGATTTTTCTTTTTATACGTATTATGGGTTGTAAAGAAGCTATATTCCTATTGCTGAAATTTTCTGTGATTGAATTGAGAATTGTTATTGTTGACATGAGATATGATTGTTTGGTGGGATCGGGTTGCGCCCGCAACAGGAGGGATAAGGGTGATATGTGAGAAGTGATAAGGGTGTGATTGTGATTGTCCGGTGGGATCGGGTTGCACGCCGCAACAGAAACACAACAAATGATTGTGATTGTCCGGTGGGATCGGGTTGCACGCCGCAAAAAAACCATAATAAATGATTGTGATTGATAGGTGAGATCGGGTTGCGCGCCGCAACAACAGAAATAAGGGTGGAATTTTGAAAAAGGACAAGGGTGGAATTGTAATTATGATTGTGATTGTGATGAAGTGAAAATTGTGGAACTTCCTTTGTGTTATTTATATATCTTGTGCAGTGATTGCGTGACCCTCTGTTTGTATCTTGCCTGTGCATTGTTGAGTTTACTTAGAGTAAAGTTTGTTCATACATACCAGTACAATTCAAATGTACTGACGTCCCTTTGCCGGAGGCGCTACATTCTTGTGATGATTGTAGGTGGTTCTATAGAAGGTACTCCAGCCCATCGACAATAGTGCCTCCTCTACGTCCTATCCGTTGTCTTGGTGAGCCCCTCTCCTCTCGGGGCCCTGTGTGGTTCATGCCACCTCTTCTTCCGAATTTTTATTTTGGTATTTGTGTAAGGTATAGCCGGAGCCTTGTTACCGGTAAGTATTATATAACTCCTTCATACTCTTAGAGGCTCCGTAGATGGGAAATGTGGGTTATGTACATATGTATTTTGGGCAGTATAACTTGTAGACCACGTAAAGTGAAATTGTGTGTTATGTATATTTTGTAAGTATTGTACCACATGTTGGTAATGACAGAAATCTATGATTTAATTTCAGATTGTAAGAATGTGTCGCAATTATAATTGAATAATGTACATTGGAATCTCGGGGTAATACGTGGGATGGAAAAAGGAATCCAGGTCCGCTTGACTGGGGCAACCCATCTTTATTTAATTTCTACTATACTTAACCCACCTTTAAAGTTAAGAGGTGCAAAGGGACTTGTTCGTAAAATTTATGAGAATTAACAATTACAGAAAATGAACAACCATCTATCGAAGAATTCCAAGCTAGCATATATTCTTATGCTAGATCAATGTTTGATAAATATAAATCTATGGAAACAACATGTGGTAAAACTGCTCCTTCTACTTCTAAATCTATAGTAGAAGTTCTATGGGAAGATATGGATGATATAACAGATTTTGATTCCTCTATTGATGATGAACTTGATTCTTATCTTAATCAAGGATTGGAAAGTATTAAAGACGAAGAAGGCAACGAGTAACTTTTGGCATGGTGGCGGGAGCGTGGAAAGGCTTTTCCAACACTTTCAATAATGGCCCGAGATATCCTAGCTATTCAAGCATCATCAGTAGCATCGGAGAGTGCTTTTAGTGCGACAAGATTTCAAATCGGAGATCATAGACATTCATTAGCGGAGGACAACCTAGAGATTCCTGTATTATTTAGAGATTGGATTAATTCCGAAAGAAGAAATCTTGGTTTTGAAAAATTAACCACTTGGGAAGAAGAAGAATACAATGAGATACTTAGCACTGGGAGAGATGGCGACATGGAACTCATGGAACATCAATCAACATTGCCAATTCCAGAACAATGTCCGAGACAAATTATAGATAAGTTACAACGAAGTTATATAGGAGCTTACAAATATTAGTATGATAAGTTGTAATTGGATAATAAGAGGCCTAATTCAAACAGAACCCTTCTTAGAAAGTGGCTGCGTAGATTAGGTGCTCTTCAAAAGAATTATATTTGTATGTTGGATTTGAAAGTTCTATTAATATAATAAAAGGCTTTAAGCGTTGATTTTTTTTTTATGAATTGTCTTACACTCTTACTTAGTTACTTAATGGCTTGAAATTATATTAAATAAATTATAACTCTATTATATATTTATAATTGCTAGAATATTTCATTATAAGTCTTTTGTTTTAATATTTTATAATTATTTACTTAGTTTCTAATTTCGGTTTAAGTTTTAAATTTATTAAATAAATAAAAAAACTAGTCGTTCCAAACTTTAAAAACTTAGTCATTATCAAAAAAAATAGTCGTTGCCAAACTTAATACTTAAATAATTTTTTTTCAAAAAAGGGCACTTTTCGTCCCGCGATCCCATCCCGTCCCGTTTTGTCCCGTCCCATCCCGTTTGTTAGCGGGACGGGACGGGACTACCATTTCATCCCGTTTATCCCGTTTGTCCAATCTCGTTTCGTCCCGTCCCGTCCTATCCCATTGGACAACCCTAATTTGAGATATGGGTATCATCGGATGAAGATTCGGGACTGAGATATTTCAAAGACGACATTCAGGGCCCGCTATGGTCACTATGAGTTCCTTGTGATTTCGTTTTGACTGACCAATTCCCCAACAGTATTCATGCATCTGATGAATAGTGTGTTCTAGCCATATCTTGATTCATTTGTCATAATATTTATTGATGATATCTTAGTGTACTCACGTAGCCAGGAGGAGCATGTGCAACATCTGAATTGTACTACAGAGGTTGAGGGAGGAGAAATTTTATGCCAAGTTCTCCAAGTGTGAGTTTTGCCTCAGTTTGGTGGCGTCTTGGCGAACGCGGTGTCCAACGACGAGATTAAGGTGGATCCGAAGAAAATTGAGGAGGTCCAGAGTTGGCCCAGACCGTCTTCTGTTACTGAGATTCAAAGTTTTCTCAGTTTGGTTGGGTATTACCGTCGCTTCATGGAGGGTTTCTGTGATGACCCAAAAGGTCATCCCTTATATTTATGTCAAAATAGTGTTTCGAGGCCTTGAAAACCTCCCTTTTATTTCACCTCGATTTGCATACTGCCTTAAAATTTTGATTTAAGTTGACTTCGGTCAATATTTTGGGTAAACGGACCCCGGACCCGAGATTTGACAGTCCCGTAGAAAAATATGGGACTTGAGCGTATGCCCGGAATCGAATTCCGAGATCCCAAGCCCGAGAAATGAATTTTTGAAAGAAATTATTTTTCTGAAAATATAAGAGATTCAAGAAATTTGATTATGTTTGAAATCTATGGTATCGGGCCCATATTTTGGTCCTAGAGCCCGGTACAAGTTCAATATGATAATTATGATATGTCTGTAAATTTGGTAATAAATGGAAGTCGTTTGACGTGATTCAGACCCGTAGTTTGGAAATTTAATCTTTTGGAAGTTTTGGAAATTTTCTTTGATTTTAAGGCTATTCGTTGTTTAAGATGTTATTTTGGCGATTTGATCGCACGAGTAAGTCTGTAGGATGTTTTTGAGGTTGTGTGCATGTTTGGTTTGGAGCTCCGAGGGCTCGGGTGAGTATCGGGTAGGTTTCGGGGTGTTTAAACTTGGAAAATCACTGCTGGTGCACCAGTTCTGGTGTGCCCGCACCTGTGAGCCTAGGGCCGCATGTGCGAGACCGCAGGCGCGCTTTATGGTTCGCAGGTGCGGTCCCCTCGCAGATGCGGACCCTTCTTCCGTAGGAGCGGATAATTTTCCGCAGGTGCGGCCCCCTGTGGGCCTGTCCGTTTTCGTAGGTGCGATCGATTTCCTGCACTTGCGAGAGCGCAGGTGCGACCCAAGCACCGCAGGTGCGAGAGTTGCGCAGTGAAGTTTAAAAAAAAAAAAAACTTTAATCGTTTCTTCTTCAACTTTTCATAAAAATAGAAGACCTAGGGCGATTTTCTCAAGAGATTTTCTTCCCAAATCATAGGTAAGTGTCCACCAACTAATTTCTTCCAACTTTCTAATGTTTTTCATCAATTATCATCAAGAATCTTAGGGATTTAATGGTAGAAAATTGAGGATTTTGGTAGAGTTATGGATTTTGAATAATTGGAATTTAGACTTCAATTTGGGGTTGAATTCCGAAACTAATGACATATTTGGGCTTGTGAGTGAATGGGTGATCGGGTTTTGGTCCGAACCTCGTGTTTTGACCAAGCGGCCCCGGGGTCGATTTTTGAATTTTTGGGAAGAATGTTAGAAAATCTATAATTAGGCATTGGGATTGAATATTATTGATGTTATTAGGTTAATTATGTCTAGATACAATTGATTTGGAGTCAAGTTCAAAAGGGAAAGCGGTGATTGAGGCTTGATTTTGGTCGTGGAAGTCGAGGTAAGTGTTTGGCCTAACCTTAGCTTGAGGGAATAGGTTTTGAGTTTTATTTGCTATGTGACAATACCATGTTCGACGTATAGGTGAGGTGACAAGTACCTATACGTTGGTGTCAAGCATGCCCGTGAGTCGGATATTATACGTGGCTTTCACTGATATTTACTGTGTTATAGCTTGAGTTTCACTTTGCGGTTATTCATTTTGGTGTAAATTATTGGTAATGAACATTGTTGAGTATTGAGTTCAGTTGAGAAACTTTATGTGAAGATATGTACTTGAGTGAGATTGGTTATAGCTGTGTCCCTTGACGGGATTGTGATATTTCTACTGTTGTTCCCTTGCCGGGATGTTATGATTTATTATTATGGTTCATATTGTTGATTTTTCCTTGCCGGACTGTTGTTATTGATATTGATTGGGCGAGGAAGAGTGTAAAGCACGAAGGGTGATGCCGTGTATTTGATTTTTGTGAGGAAGAGTGTAAAGCACAAAGGGTGATGTCGTGTATTGATTATTGTGAGAATGAGAGTGTAAAAGCATGAAAGGTGATGCCGTGCCATGTTATGATATTAAAAGCACGAAAGGTGATGACGTGTTGTTTCTATTGATTATTTTGAGGATGAGAGTAAAAGCACGAAGGGTGATACCGTGCATTTGCATTTATTATTCGCTGAGGATGAGAGTAAAAACACGAAGGGTGATGCTGTGCACTGTCTTCTTTGTGATGTTATTTCCTATCGTTTAAGTTGATATTGAATTGTTGTATTATTTCATCATTTCCTTTATTTGATACTTCTTTCCCCCAACATGTTTCCCCCTTTCCTTGGTACTTAGTTGTTTACTTCCTGTTATTATTATTCCTCCGAATATTATTAATTGCACAGGTTGTTTTGGTTGTCGTGTCCTAGCCTCGTCAGTACTTCGCCGTGGTTAGGCTCGACACTTACTCAGTATATGGGGTCGGTTGTACTGATGCTACACTCTGCACATCTTTGTTGTGCAGATCCCGGTACAGGACCCTACTGACATTGATTGAGGAGGCTGTCTTCAGTCCACGCGGAGACACCGAGGTAGTCCTGTTGGCGTTCGCAGGCCTTGACGTCCCCTTCTATTTCTTTTGTATTATGTTCTAGCTAATTCAGAAACAAATGTACTTATCATTTCAAACCTTTATATGTAGTATTCATAGATAGTCCGTGAGTTGTGACTCCAATATTCTGGGATTTGTGAAATTTCGTAAAGGGTATCAGATTGAATTATATATCTTACTTCAGCTTATATTTTTCTTATTCATGTTAATGTTTTAATTCACATGTTTTGTGACTAATAAATAAAGGAATAAGGTAAATTGAACATTCACGTTGGCTTGCCTAGCGGGTTCAACGTTAGACGCCATCACGGTCCCGACGGTGGGAAATTTGGGTTGTGACAGTTTCTCGTCCATTGCAGCGCCTTTGAAAATGTTTACCTAGAAGGTTGCTCCATTCAGGTGGTCAGATGAGTGTGAAAAGAGCTTTCAAAATCTCAAGACTGCCTTGACCACAACTCCAGTTCTAGGTTTGCCTCACCATCGGGTTCTTAAACATCGTATTGTGATGCTTCTCTGATCGGGATTGGGTGTGTCCTGATGCAGGAGGGTAGAGTGATTGCTTATGTTTCATGCAAGTTTAAGCCCCATGAGAAGAACTACCCCATTCATTATTTAGAGTTGGCAAGCATCATTCTTGCATTGAAGATTTGGAGGCATTATCTCTACGCCGTGTCTTGTGATGTATTTACAGATCATCAAAGTCTCCAGCACGTGTTCAAGCAAATGGATCTAAGTTTGAGGTAGCAGAGGTAGTTGGAGATGTTAAAGGACTATGATATTATCATTATGTATCATCTCGGAAAGGCCAATGTGGTGGACGATGCCTTGAGTAAAAAGGCGGTGAGTATGGGTAGCCTTGCATATATTCCTGTTGGTGAGAGACCGCTTGCATCAGATGTTCAAGCCTTGGACAATCACTTCGTGAGGTTATATGTTTTGGAGCCCAGTCGGGTTTTAGCTTGCGTGGTTTCTCGATCTTATTTATATGATTGCATCAGAGAGCATCAGTTTGGCGACCCCCATTTGCTTGTTCTTAAGAACACGGTTCAACATGGTGATGCTAAGGAGGTTTCTATTAAGGATGACGGGGTGTTGCGGATGTAGGGTCAGATTTGTGTGCCCAATATAGATGGGTTATGTGAGTTAATTCTTGAGGAGGCCCATAGTTCGCGGTATTCATTCATCCAGCTGCCGTAAAAATGTATAAGGACTTGAGGCAACACTTTTGTTGGAGAAGAATAAAGAAAGACATAGTGGATTTTGTAGCTCGATGCTTAAATTGTCAGCAGGTGAAGTACGAGTATCAGAGGTCGGCCGATTTTCCTTAGAGGCTTGAGATTCCTGAGTCGAAATGGGAGCGTATCACCATGGACTACGTAGTTGGGCTTCCACGGACTTTGAAGACGTTTGATGCTATTTGGGTGGTTGTGGACTGATAAGTACGGATTTTAACCTATTATTTGCTCTATTTTACTTGTGTTTAGGGTAAAAAATGTGTGAAGGTATTCCCGTAAACTAATGTAATATGTTTGCTGGCAAGAATTGTTCAAAATGAGCCAAAGGAGTTATAATCAACTCATAAAGGAGTTAAAACTTGAACAAAACCCAAGACTAGGCCGAGGAATTGTTCAAAATGAGCAAAAGGAGTCATAATCAACCCATAAAAGAGTCAAAACTTGAAAAAAACCCAAGACTGGGCCAAGGGATCTGAAACGCGGACCGCACAAATATTGTGCGGCCGCGAAAGCCACAATGCTATCGCGATCACTATTTCGAGGCCCGCGAAAGGAAGATTCAGAGTGGTGGATTTTTGGGCTAAAAGATGAACGCAGTCCGCACCAGAAAGATGCGGCCGCGAAAGTACCTGTGCGGCCGCGATTGGAATTACGCGGACCGCAATGGCTGAGGTTCAGAGAGCTTACATTTTAAGAAAAAATGAGAAGTGCGATCCGCGTCAGAATTTCGTGGCCGTAGAAGTCCCCTACGCGTCCGCGAAACTCAGCTCAACCTAGATCCAGAATTGAAGAACGCGGACCGCGATCAGAATTACACGGCCGCAAAAGCAAGAGTGCAGCTGCGCTCAGAATTACGCGGCCGCATAACCTCCGCAGGGGTATTTTTGTCCGAAAACTTCATCTTAGTATAAATAGAACTTTTTGTCATTTTTAGGTTATGTTATGTATTAGCTGAGCACGTGAGACGACTGGAACTTCCCTTTTGGGAAATTTTGTATTAGATTCATCTTTTAACATTAGATTTTTGTATCATAATCATATATTATAGATTGTATCTTCTTTTCATATTTACTTTATGTTATTTCCATGAGTAGCCAGACTCATAGCTAGTGTTGTGACCCAACCCTATTGTGGGTATTTAATGGGTATAGAATTTTAGGGCTTGAATGTGTGTGGGTTAGTGATATTTAGCCTAGTTCTTGCTAGAATTATAGAATTTGTGGTTGCAAACACTGATTCATGCCTTTATGACTTAGTCTCTACTTGAGAAATAGGGACTAAATCTAGGAAAGCTAGGCTCACAAGGAATTGAGGTGAACTCAAGAAATTGATAGCCCTAATTAAAGGGTCAAATCTAGAGATAGTAATACCCGACTTGAGCTAATATCACTTGAATTGCATGAATACCCATTTGTAATTGAGAAAGCCAAACTGGGCAGATTGTTTTGTTATGATTGTAACCACGCCGGGCGGATTGTGTTGTTATGTATGTGACCATGCCAGACGGATTGTGTTGGTATGCATGTGACCACGCCGGCCTGATTTTGTTGATATGCTTGTGACCACCACAGGCGGATTATTGTTGTTCCTGTGGCCACGCCGGACGGATTATGTTATTATGCATGTGACCACGCTGGGCGGATTGTGTTGATATTCCTGTGACCATGTTAGGAAGATTGTGTTGATATGCCTGTGACCATGCCGGGAGGATTGTGTTTGTATGCTTGTGTCCACGCCAAGGCGGATTATGTTGATATGTTTGTGACAAAGACGAGCTGATTGTGATATAGCCTATGACAATGCAAGACGAATCCATCAAATTGAGCCTGTGATCAAACACAAAGGATTACGATATTGAGGTTGTGACCACACCGGGATGGTAGCACGTTGAATTGGCCGTGGTTGCACGTGGATAAGGATTCATCCCCTTAATTTCACCCTCTCATGTTTCTATCATAATTGTGTACACGCGAATTGTGAGAAATCAGTGATTTTCTGGTTGATATGAGCTCTAGGAGAACTGATTACTCTAATTCGATCAGGTTTCACGCCGCAACAGACCTTGTTGGCTTATAGTTATTTGGATCGGGTTGCGCATCGCAACGAGCTAATATTTGATTATTACATTTCATCTCTACTTGCAATTTCCTTGATTGTTTACCTGATTTCCTTGCATATCTTCCTTATATGCTGGATTGTTGACTTATTAGAACACATTAAAACAAAGAACTGTGAGCACCAAGGTGGTTTCTACTCGATTTGATCATATATAAATATACATACATGATTACAAATCTAAAACTACCAATGACAAGTGGTAGCTATGTCCAAAAATCAGGTACGCCTCTAATGCCAGCTCCCGCCATACGCACTAACATTGACTCCAAGATCTACACGCAAGGTGTAGAAGTATAATATGAGTAATACCAATCCCATGTACTTAATAAGTATCCTAACTAACCTTGGCGAGGTAATAGGAGAAAGAACTATATTTGATAAATCTAAAGTCTTAGTGGTTTGTCACGACCCCAGTCACCCACCATAGGATGTCGTGATGACACCTAGTCTCTAAGATAAGGTACGCCTAACATGCATGGAGAAATAGTGGAAATAACAATAGGTCTTCAAATTTAAACCATCTAGCTATCATAGTAGAACTCAACAATACCGCTGACAATAACGCCCAAAATCTATTGAGACTGAGTCATAAGCTTTGCACGAATATACTGTAAAATCTCTAATACATCACTATCTAAATAAAGAGTAAGAAGTTGAAAAACAAGGGTAGAGGGCGTCTCCGAGGCCTGCAACGCCGTTCAGGTATACCTTGAAGTCTCCGTACTAAATGCTCTACTCTGTGGTGCCTAGCCTTGGTCGAGGTACCCGGATCTGCACAAATATATGCAGAAGAGTAGTATGAGTAGACTACGACGGTACCCAATAGGTATCAAGCCTAACCTCGGTAGAGTAGTGACGAGGCCTGGTAAAGACACCTACTAAGGTAAGAAAACAAGAAGATGAATAAGTATAGTATAGTCTAATAATGGAAACGAGGAAAATGAGGCAAGGAAGAAATACAACAAGATAAGAAACAACTGAATTTAAAGAAATAAAGGCAACACAAAAGGAACACATAATAAGAACATCAAGAAAATAATGGGGGAAATTACAAGTGATGTAAATGAGAGATAACAACAAGAATCACAACCGAGGTACCGCCTCGAAATCTCATCTCACAATCACAATCTTTCCTTATATCATAGTGGGATCCTTACATTTAGTTTTGAAAAAGCATTTTTTTCTCGAAATAGGTACCTTCCTTTAGCCCACCTTATCACACCGCGTAGATTCAAGTAGTTCCCCTAGTAGTAATATCCATATCAATCCCAACTTATCTCACCGCATGTGTATCAACCCCTAGCCTTATACAACTGCATGCGTATCAATATCACAACATATCACAATTTGCACCTCAAGTGCCGAAATTCCACAACTTGCCAAAAGAATCAACAATAATCATGGCTCAACCATAACATGCACAAGATCTCAAAAATAACAAAATAATGGTGAATAGTTCAACAAGAACGATATCTCAACAATTAAAAACTTTGTCTCAAGTGATAACGGCCTTTACAACTTCAACAACAATTGCTAACCAAGAGATATTCCATGAATTAACAACTTCAAGTAAGTATTCAAAAATTTAAGAAGTAACAAGACAATAATGAAGGCAATAATTTCAACTAAAACATATAAGATCAATATAACAAGTAAGAGGTGGAACATGTGTTAACAATTTCAACTAAAGCATATGAGGGTAGATTAATAATGAAAGATATAACATGATATGACAATTCGATTAAAGACATGAAAAGAGTCTAAATAGCCTAAACCGATCAAATACCACACATAGCTTGTGTTCCCACACGCCATCTTGCGTACACGACTTTCGCATACCACAAATACAACAAACAACTCAAATCCTAAGGGTTAATACCCCCACATAAAGTTAGGCAAGATACTTACCTCAAACAAGCTAACTCAATCCACTACTAAGCCTTTCTCGCGAATATTCAACTTCGGACGGCTCAAATCTAGCCAAAATTACTTGATACCATAAATACGAACCATAGATAACTATTCCGGATAATGAAGTTGAAACCTTTAAAAATATTCAAAAATCAACTTAAAAAGTCAACCCCAAGCCCGCGTCTCATGACCCGACCAAACTTACAAAATCCAAACACCCATTCAATAGCGAGTCCAACCATACTAATATTATCTAATTCCTACCTCAAATAGACCTCCAAATCCTCAATTTATGCTTAGGAAGTTTTCACAAAATTCCCCAATTTTTCCAACTCCAAACACTAATTAAATGATAAAAAATGATATAATGATGTATCATAATCAAATCTGAGTAAAAAATACTTACCCCGATCAACTCCTTGAAAATCCCTTCCAAAACAGCCCAAACCGAGCTCTCTAACTCCAAAGATGAAAGAACAAAACCCTCAATTTGCCGCTTTTCTATCTAGTAATTCTGCATCTGTGGACTAACAGCCTCTCTTGTGGCTCTACACCTACAGAAAATCCATCGCTGGTGCGACTTTTGATTAACCCAGGGAATATCGCTTCTGCGGACCTTGGAGCACATATGCAGTTACGCATGTGCGAAACCCAGCCACTTCTTCCCATAAGCTTATGTAGAGAAATGAACACACATGCGGCCCAAAGTGTGTAGCTGTGATTGCACTAGAACCTCAGCTGGCAGAAATTCTTCCAAGTCCAAAATGGTTCCGAATTCAATCTGAATCACATTCAGGGCACCCAAGACTCCGTCCAATCGTAACCATCAAGTCCCAAATCACATAACAGACCTACTCGAGGCAAAAAATTACATCAAACACCATCAAATCTACGAATCGCAACCCAATTCAAACCTATTGAATCCATGAACATTTAACTTCTGAAACTTAGGCTGATTCATACCAAACCAACTCTGATTGACCTCAAATTTTGCACACCAGCTGTAATTGAGACAACAGACCTATTCCAACTTCTAAATCGGAATCCTACCCCTGTATCATTAAAGCCAACTCTCGGTCAAACTTCTCATCCTTCCAAACCTTCAATTTTCTAACTTTTGCCAATTCAAGCCAAAATGACCTACGGACCTCCAAATCATTATCCATACATACGACTAAGTCGAAAATCACCACAAGAGGCTATTGGAAACATCAAAACTCCATTCCGGTGTCGTCTACACAAAAGTCAAACTTTGGCAAACTCTTTCAACTTAAGCTTCCAACTTTGGGACTAAGTGTTCCAATTCACTCCGAAACTTACCCAAAACCAAACTAACCACCCCCCTCCCCGAGTCACATAACCATAATATAACATAGAAAAGGCAATAAATAGGGAAACATGGCTAAAATATTCAAAATGACCGGCTGGGTCGTTACATTATCCGTCTCTAAAAAACAAATATTTTTCCTCGAACGACTATAGAGTCATACCTGAAGTGATGAAGAGATGAGGATAACATCTACACATATCATTCTTGGTTTCCCAAGTCATCTCATCGACTGTTTGACCCTTCCACCAAACCATCACTGAAGTAATGTTATTTGACCTCAACTTTTGGACCTGCCTGTCCAAGATGGCCACTGGTTCCTCAACATAAGTCAAATACTTGTCCAATTGGACTGAGTTGAAATATAATTCATGGGATGGATCACCATGATACTTCCGAAGCATGGAAGTAAAGTACAGATAAGCTTGGTGGAAATTAGGTGTCAATGCAAGCTTGTAAGCCAGCTCCCCACCCTCTTGAGGATCTCAAAAGGGCATACATACTTCGGGCTAAACTTTCCCTTCTTCCCGAACCTCATAACACCCTTAATGGGTGAAACCCGGAGCAAAACCCTCTCTCCAACTATGAATGAAACATCAAAAACTCTCCAATAGGAATGATTCTTCTGTATAGACTAGGTTGTACTAAGTCGATCTTGAATCAACTTGACTTTCTCCAAGGCATCTCGAACCAAATTTGTGCTCAACAATCTAACCTCACCCAGGTCAAACCAACCAACTCGAGAATGACACCGCCTCCGATATAGGTCCTCATAAGGAGCCATCTGAGTACTAGATTGGTAGTTGTTGCTGTACGCAAACTCTACAAGTGGCAATAACTGATCCCAAGCACCCCCGAAATCCATAACACAAGCACAACGCATACCTTCTAATCTCTGAATGGTGCGCTCGTACTGCTATTCCGTTTGTGGGTGAAATGTTGTACTCAACTCATCCGTGTGCCTAACTCACTCTTACGGTGCTATAGAAGAGCGATGTAAATTGTGTGCCCCGGTTAGAGATAATAGATACCGTCATGCCATGAAGTCAGACAATCTCTTAGTTATAGATTTGAGCCAGTTGCTCTGAAGAATAGGTAGTCACCACTGGAAAAAAATGAGTCGACTTCGTCAACTTATCCACAATCACCCATACAACGTCAAATTTCTTCTGAGGTTGTGGGAGCCCAACAACGAAATCCATGGTAAAACGCTCCCATTTCAGCTCAGGTATCTCAAGTCTCTGAAGCTGACCCCCTGGACTTTGATGCTCATACTTCACCTGCTGACAATTTAGGCACCGAACCACATACTCCACTATATCTTTCTTCATTCTCCTCCACCAATAGTGCTGTCTCAAATCCTGATACATCTTAGTAGAACTCGGATGAATGGAGTACCATAAATTGTGGGCCTCCTGAAGGATCAACTCCCGTAGCCTCTCTACATTGGCCAGACATAATCGGCCCTACATCCGCAACACACTGTCATCTCTGATAGAAACCTCCTTGGCATCATTGTGCTGCACCGTGTCCTTAAGGACAAGAAAATAGGGATCGTCATATTGTCGCTCTTTGATGCGATCATATACAGAAGACCGAGAAACCAAGAAAGCATGAACTCGACTGGGCTCCGAAACATCCAATCTAACAAACTAGTTGGCCAAGTCCTGAACATCTATGGTTAGTGGCCTCTTCGCCACTAGTAGATATGCGAAACTACCTATACTCTCCACCTTTCTACTCAAGGCATCAGTCACCACATTGGCCTTCCTGAGATGATACAGAATAGGGATATCATAGTCTTTAAGAAACTCTAACCATTTCCGCGCAGCAAGTTTAGATCTTTCTATTTGAACAGATGCTGGAGACTCCAGTGGTGGGTATAGACCTCACAGGGAACACTATACAAGTTGTACCTCCAAATCTTCATAGCATGAAAAATAGCTGCCAATTACAAGTCGTGAACATGATAATTCTTCTCATGAGACTTCAACAATCGAGACTCGTAGGCAATCACCCTACCGTCTTGCATGAACACCATTCTAAGGCCAACACAGTACGTATCACAATACACAATGTAAGACCCTGGACCCGTAGGCAACACCAACACTGAGCTATAATCAAAGCAGTCTTGAGCTTTTTAAATCTCACCTCACACTCCTAGGACCACATAAAAGGAGCACCCTTCTAGGTCAATATGGTCATAGGTGCATCAAAAGATGAGAAACCCTCTAACAAACGGCGATAATATCCGGCCAAACCAAGAAAACGTTGAATCTTAGTAGCTAAAGCCGGTTTGGGATAACTCTGCACTACTTCAATCATTCTTCGGATCTACCTTGATCCCCTCACTAGACACTACATGATCCAAAAACACCACCGATTAAAGCCATAATTCACACTTCGAGAATTTTGCATACAACTTCTTCTCCCTCAAGGTCTGGAGAATTATCCTCAAATACTGCTCATAATCTTCGTGACATCGGGAGTACACCAAAATGTCGTTAATAAAAAAAATGATGAATGAATCAAGATATGGATGGAATTCACTATTCATCAGGTGCTAAATTTTGTTGGGGGCGTTGGTCAGCCCAAATGACATCACAAGGAAATCATAGTGACCATACTGAGTCCTGAAAGCAATCTTTGGGATATCCGAATCTCCGATCTTTTGCAGATGATACCTTGACGGACAATCAATCTTCGAGAACACTCTGTCACCCTATAGCTAATCAAATAAGTCATCAATGCACGACAATGGGTACCTGTTCTTCATTGTAAACTTGTTCAGCTGTCTATAGTTAATATACATCCCCTTAGAACCATCCTTCTTCATCACAAACAGATTTGGAGCAACCCAAGGTGACATAGTAGGCCGGATGAAACCCTTATCAAGCAACTCTTGCAACTGCTCCTTCAACTTTGCTGGTGCCATACGGTTGGTGGAGTAGAAATGGGTTGAGTGCCCAACAACAAGTCAATACCAAAATCGATATCTTTGTTGGGTGGCATGCTCGAAAGATCTGTTGGAAACACATATGGGAAGTCTCTCACTACCAGAACTGACTCAACGGTATGATTATCAACATTGACATCTCTCACAAAGGCTAGATATGAATCAAACCCCTTATCAACCACCCGATATGCTTTAAAGAAGGACACAACACTGCGGGGAATATAATCCAATGTACCCATCCATTCTAACCGCGACAAATCTGGCATAGCTAGTGTCACAGTCTTGGCATAACAGTCTAGAATACCATGATAGTGCGACAACCAATTCAAGCCCAAGATAACATCAAAGTCTACCATGCTGAGTAACAATAGATCAACTCTGGTCTCAAAACCACCAATAACAACTAAACACGACCGATACACACGGTCCGCAACAATAAAATCTCCCACAGTCATGGACACGTATACATGAGAAATGAAAGAATAAAGAGACATATCCAAATATGGAGCAAAGTAAGATGACATATATGAGTAAGTGGAGCTTGGATCAAATAATATTGATGTGTTTCTATGAAAAACTGGAACAGTACCTGTGATGATTGCATCTGATGAAATCGCCTCCGTCCTACTCAGAAAAGCATAGAATCTGGCTGGCCTCCCCCTCTAGGGCGACCCCTACTCGTTTTGCAGGTGGAGCGGAAACTGGAGCAGCGACCACAACCTGAGAAGTCTATGGACCCCGTGGAATATGGGAAGCTTGAGTAATCTATGGAGGTGCACCCCTCCTAAGTCTGGGACCGCCCCTCACCATATGCATGGTGTCACCACACTCAAAACAAGCTCTCGGTGGGTGTGGCTGCTGGAACTGCCTCGACCCTGGTCTACTAGACAAACCACTGAACGCACCTCATGCAGGAGGTGCATCATATAATGGCTGAGAAACATGTGCAACCTGAGACCTCGGAATAGCCAGAGTACCACTTGATGCTAGAAGTGCTGAATGGACTAGGCAACTGACATAACCTTTATCATGACTGGCTACAATTGTGGCGCGGGTACCACTATATCCGCTAGAATCTCGAGGCCTCTTTACCTCCCTATCCTTTCTCTCACGGCCCCGGCAAACCCTCCAACCTATGTGCGATCTCTACCACCTGCTGCTATGAGGTATCGATCTCCAACTCTCGAGCCATGTTGAATTTAATACCATAGTTGAGCCCCTCGATGAATTAATGGACTCACTCTCAACTGTAGAAACCAAGGTAGGTGCATGTATGGAAAATTTATTCAATCTGACATCATACTCTAACACTATAATAGTACCCTGGCGCAACTACCCAAACTCCACACACCATGCACTCCGAAAGCTCTGGGGAAAAACTCTTTCAAGAACATCTCTAAAAACTGAGTCCATGTGAGCGAAGCTGTATCGGATAAGCTACCCTCCTCGTAAGCATGCCACCATTGATACGCTGCTCTGACAACTAGAATATAGTAAAATCAACCCCGCTTGTCTCCACGATACCCATGATATGGAGAATATAATGGAACTTCTCTAGAATACCATGGGCATCCTCTCTAGCTTGGATGCTGAAAGTAGGATGATGATACTTCTTGAACCTCTCAAGTCCAAGCTACTCCTCCTCATTGTCCACTGACCATATCCTCGTGCTGAACCAGAACAACAGGTTGCACCAGCATAACCTTTGGGACCTGATCAATGTCACTGCTCTAGAGTAAAATACGTTGAAGTCTGAGCTCCTCCCTCATTCTGTGATGTGGCTGGTGAGAGTGTAATCAACCCTTTATGAGCTAGAGTGTCGAACATGCTCAAGAACTATGTGAGGGTCTCCTGAAGTGCAGGGGTGCCGTCCTCCAATTGGAGCTATTGGTGGGTCCTCTACCGCAGCTCTATAAGGTGCTCTAGTTGCACCACGTGCCCATCCTCGACCTCTGCCCCAACCTGGACTCTCGCGGTTCTAGCAGGGGGATCGGGTATCTTATCGTCGGATAAAATAGTGCATGTCCTCACCATATATGAGAGAACAGAAAGACAAAGATTCAGAATTTCGAAGTCAACCAATTCGCACGATAAGGAATCAAATAAGTGAAGTTTCCTAAGAATTTCGTAGCCACTCGAACATATGTACAGACGTCTCTGTACAGATCCACAAGGCTCTACTAAACATGCTTATGACTCGTACGACCTATGAACCTACGACTCCGATACCAATTTATCACAAACCCAATCTCCCACCGTAGGATGTAGTGATGGCACCTAGTCTCTAAGACTAGGTAAGCCTAACATGCATGGAGAAATAACACAAATAATAATAGAACTTCAAATTTAAACCATCTAGCAATCATAATAGAACTCAACAATACCGCTGATAATAACTCCCAAAATCTAGTGAGACTGACTCATAAGATTTGTACGAATATATTGTAAAATCCCTAATAGATTGTATACAGTAGAAACTGGAGAAGTCCGATTTTGAAGTTTTGCCATGTCGAGCCCGAGCTTGGAAGGTTCAAAGTAAGGATCGAGCCCAAGCTCGATGGTTTGAAATAAGGATCGACCCCGACCCCAGAATGTATACCTTGAGAGAGTTCATTGAAGGCTCGACACGGCCTACCTCGAGGCAGTGCAAAATCGATGACAATCAAGGAAGGGCGGGAAATCCTCAAGGACACGTGGTTAAGACGGATAGGATTTGTCAGAAATAGTACAACTCCATACTAAACAGTTATATAGCTGTATCAATAGTACTCTTTTTCAGAATTAGAAATGTACCATATTAGGGTTTTTCCCTCCTATATAAAGGGGATCCAATCATTTGTAAAGGGAGATCAATTCACTGCAATAGAACATTCTACTCTGCTTTTTCTCGTTTAACGTGTTCAACATTATTCTCCAGTTTATTGTTTTTCATTTATTGCTCATAATTTACTGCTGTCCACCGACCTTGAGACCCCCGAGGCTATCGAACTTGAGGCCCCTAGTATTTTGACAAACTTGGTGTGGCTATCATTTCTTCTTACTTACACCCATTAACTCTTGATTATTAGCTAGTATTAGAATAATCACATATTTGTAGAACCACAAATCATATTTAATTGTTAAAACCATTTTCGAGGTAAATAGTTTGGCGCCCACCGTAAGGCTAAAAATAATAGTGATTGTTTTGGCGCTAGTTTACTGATAACACAAGTTATTCTTCACACTTTTTCTTGTCCAAAACTCTTTAATTTCAGGTAAAAAATAAGTCTAACTCAGCAAACGCACATGGAAATGACGGTCTTGAGTTCCATGAATAGAAAAATGCAACAACCTCAGTCACCAGTGTACCACCGCAAAACTTCAGGGTAGGACCAGCACCAATCCCTGTCGATGTAGGTTCATGCAATGCTTTACACGTCGATTTTGGTACTGATACTGACAGAAGTGTGCGCGGAGGTGACCAACCTGACGCACAAAGAACATAGGCTTGAGAAGAAGTCAACCTACAAGTAATCTTTAAAATGTTACAAGCACAACAAATGGCTATTGCTCAGCTATAGAGTCAGCAAAAGACTCTGAGCATAGCAGGACCCAAAATAGCTCCTCGAGTTGAGCCAACTCCATAAAGATCAAGCAATAATGGATCAGGAACCGACCCCACCATTATGAAAATCCTAGAGGACCTTACCAAAAGGATCGAGTCAGGAGAAAAAAAGATAGAGGCTTACGAAAAAAAAGTGGAAACCTACAACTCGAGGGTCGACCAGATCCCGGGAGCCCTTCCGATTTTGAAGGGACTAGACTCGAAGAAGTTCGTGCAGAAACCATTCCCTAGTGCGGCTCCGAAGCCCATTCTGAAGAAGTTCAGGATGCCCGACATTCCAAAATACAATGGGACCACAGATCCCAACGAGCATATCACCACATACACTTGTGGTATAAAGGGGAACGACTTGAAAGATGATGAGATCGAGTCCGTCCTATTGAAGAAATTTGAAGAAACATTGTCGAAAGAGGCTATGATGTGGTATCATAACCTCCCCTCAAACTCTATTGACCCATTTTCCATGTTGCCAGACTCTATTGTAAAGGCACATGCTGGTGCCATCAAGGAAGTCCGATGTCTTCAGAATTAAACAAAGAGAGAACGAGATGCTGAGGGATTTCGTATCCCGTTTCCAGATGGAGCGAATGGAATTACCACCAGTCTCCGATGACTGGTCCGTGCAAGCCTTCACTCAAAGCTTGAATGAAGGAATCCGAATAGCTTTGAAGCAGTTGAAACACAATTTGATTGAGTATCACGCCGTAACTTGGGCGGATGTGCACAATAAGTATCAATCTAAACTCAGGGTCGAGGACGACTAATTGGGAGCCCCCTCGAGTTCAGTATATCCAAGCAGGCTACTAGCAAAGGAATCGAGAAATGCGGAAAAGGAGTCGAGTCCGAACAAGGAAGGATACCAACCATATGTTGAAGACCGAAGAAACACTTTGAGGCGTAATATACCTCAAAATGACCGAAGGGTGGATCGAAGATAAAATCCCCGAGGACTTATGAGAAGAATCGGGTTCGACAGGCACTCACAACCGTTTGAGGCACCCCGATTGTCAGAGTAAAACGTCAACATCAATACCTCAGACATCATATCAGCCATAGGAAAGATTAGAGATACCAGGTGGCCCAAGCCCATGCAGTCAGATCCTTCCTAGAGGAACCCCAACTTAATATGCAAATACCATGGCACTCATGGTCATAGGACCAAAGATTGCAGACAGCTTCGAGAGGAGGTAGCCCGGTTGTTCAACGAGGGGCACCTTCGAGAGTTCCTCAGCGATTGGGCCAAGAATCATTTTCGAGAGAGAGATGCAAATAGGAAGAATGAATAGGAGGAGCCACAGTATGTCATTCATATGATCATTGTAGGAGTTAACGTCCCATAGGGACCCGTATTCAAATGAACAAAAGTGTCCATCACAAGGGAGAAGCAATCTCGGAACTACATTCTTGAGGACACCATCACATTCATCGAGGAAGAATCGAGGCCTTATCTCAGCCTCATAATGATGCACTGGTAATTTCTTTCATTTTAAGTAAAGTTCAAATTAAACGTGTGCTTGTGGATCCAGGTAGTTCAGCCAATATAATCAGGTCGAGGGTCATGGAGCAGCCCGGGATGCTCGACCAAATCATACCTGCCTGTCGAGTCCTGAATGGATTCAACATGGCGAGTGAAACAACAAAGGGGGAAATCATCCTCCCAGTCAAAGTGGCCGGGACCATACAAGCCACCAAGTTTCATGTCTTAGAAGGCGACATGAGGTACAACGCCTTACTTGGACGACCATGGATACATAGAATGAGGGAAGTGCCATCAACTCTTCATCAAATGATGAAGTTTCCAACAAAGGATGGCATGAAAACGGTGTATGGAGAGCAATATGCAGCCATAGAGATGTTCGCAGTACATGACCTGGCACCAGTATCGGCTCCATATACCTCGGAGAAGTCAAAAGGTGAACAAGTAGCTAAATAGAAATCACAGCCCGTACCCTTGGTTGAGCCCGAGGGATAGGTGATCGATGAACAGGTGCTCGAGGAAGGGGAATAAGACTTCCTCACCTCCGAGCCTTCATTGCCCTCGAGGAATAAGATGTAATGAAGTCCACTGTCGAAAAACTCGAGCAGGCAGTATTGATCGAGCATCTTCCAGAATGAAAGGTATACCCGGGAACGGGATTAACCCCCGAACTCAGGAAAACACTTATTAAATTTCTTATTGATAACATTGATTGCTTCACTTGGTCCCATTTAGATATGACAGGGATCCCACCGGAGATAACCACCCATCGACTAAGTGTCGATCCCAGGTTCAAACCGGTGAAGCAAAAATGGAGACCTCAATCCGAGATAAAGCATGCATTCATCAAAGATGAGGTAACAAAACTTATAAAAATAGGATCCATTAGGGAAGTAAAATACCCCGAACTGTCAGCTAACATAGTGGTAGTCCCTAAAAAGGGGAATAAACATACAATGTGTGTAGATTACAAAGATTTGAACAAAGCATGTCGTAAAAATTCCTTCCCACTACCAAACATCGACCGTTTAATCGATGCTACGGCTGGCCACGAGATCCTTACTTTTCTCGACGCCTACTCCGGGTACAATCAAATTCAAATGAACCTAGAGGACCAGGGAAAGACTTCGTTCATCATGAAGTCTGGAACATATTGCAATAATGTAATGCCCTTCGGGCTAAAAAATGTTGGAGCTACATATTAACGCCTAGTTTATAAGATGTTTGAACATCAAATAGGAAAATCTATGGAAGTTTACATTGATGACATGCTAGTTAAGTCCCTGCTCGTAGAGGACCATTTGATTCATTTGCAGGAGACGTTCGATATCCTAAGAAGGTATAACATAAAGCTCAACCCCGAAAAATGCACTTTCAGAGTTGGATCGAGCAAAATTTCGAGCTTCATGGTGTCGAACAAAGGGATCGAGATCAACCTCGATAAAATCAAAGCCATCGAGGAGATCACCGTGGTGAACAATGTGAAAGCAGTACAACGGCTGACCGGACGGATAGATGCCTTAAGCCAATTTACCTCGAGGTCTTCAGATCAGAGTCATCATTTCTTCTCCCTACTCAAGAAGAAAAACAATTTCGAGTGGACTCCGTAATACCAACAAGCCTTGGAATAATTAAAATTGTATCTCTCAAGCCCACATTTGCTCCACACTCCGAAGGTGGATGAAACACTATTTTTATATCTAGGTGTGTCCGAGGTAGCGGTAAGCGGCGTATTAGTTCGAGAAGAACAAGGTACGCAATTCCCTACGTAAGTCGGACCCTAGGAGATACTGAAACCAGGTATCCGCAGTTAGAAAACTTAGCTCTTGCATTAGTAAGTGCATCTAGGAAGTTGAAACCATACTTTCAATGTCATCCTATATGTGTATTAACTACATATCCACTTCAAAATATCTTGCATAAGTCCGAATTATCGGGCCGATTTTCCAAATGGGCCATCGAACTTGAAGGGTATGATATCGAATATCAACCTCGAACGGTTATCAAGTCTCAAATTTTGGCGGACTTCGTGGCTGATTTTACCCCTGCCCTCGTGCCCGAAATAGAGAAAGAACTCTTGTTAAAACGGGCACATCATCGGGGGTATGGACCCTGTTCACTTACGGAGCCTCAAATATGAAATGTTTCGGGCTCGGTATAGTTCTAAAGCCGCCTACGGGAAGTAGCATTAGACAATATATAAAAACTTAGATGTTGACTAATAATGAGGCCGAGTATGAAGCAATGATTGCAGGTCTGGAACTAGACAAAGGCTTAGGGGAATAGGTCATCGAGGCAAAGTGTGACTCTCTTTTTATGGTTAACCAAGTAAATGGAAGCTTCGAGGTTCGAGAAGATAGGATGCAAAGATACTTAGACAAGCTTCAAGTGACATTGCACCGTTTTAAAGAGTGGACCCTGGTCCATATACCTTGAGAACAGAATGGCGAGGCCGATGCACTCGCAAACTTTGGTTCATCTGTTGAAGAAGATGACGTAGTCCCGGGGACTGTAGTACATCTATCGAAGTTGGTGATCGAAGAGGGCCATGCAGAAATAAACTCGACAATTCTAACATAGGATTGGAGGAACAAGTACATCGACTACTTAAAACATGGGAAGTTTCTCATGGACCCAAAGGAATCGAGGTCCCTTCGAGCCAAAGCAGCCCGATTTTCACTCGACGATAATGGAACATTGTATAGAAAGACCTTCGATGGAACACTAGCAGTATGCTTGGGACCAGGGGACACCGACTATGTGCTATGAGAAATCCACGAAGGCACTTGTGGAAACCACTCTGCTGCTGATTCTTTAGTTCGAAAGGTAATCAGAGCGGGGTATTATTGGGATAGCATGGAAAAGGACACCAAGGAGTTCGTTTGAAGATGTGACAAATGCCAAGGATTTGCACCGATGATTCATCAACCCGGTGAACAACTACACTCGGTCCTATCCTCGTGGCCATTAATGAAATGGGGGATGGACATCCTCAGCCCCCTACCAACGACGCCAGGTAAAGCTAGATTTATCCTATTCATGACTGACTACTTCTCAAAATGGGTAGAAGCGCAGGCCTTCGAGAAGATGAGAGAAAAAGAAGTCATCAACTTCATATGGGACCACATCATATGCCGATTCGGGATCCCCTCCGAGATTACATGTGATAATGGGAAGCAGTTCATCGGCAGCAAGGTGACAAAATTCCTCTAGGATCATAAAATCAAAAGGATCCTATCCACGCCTTACCACCCAAGTGCGAATGGCCAAGCCGAAACAAAACTATCATTCAAAACTCAAATAAGAGGTTAGAGAATGCAAAGGGGAAGTGGAGAGAAGTGCTGCCCGAAGTACTATGGGCGTATCGAACAACTTCAAAGTCGAGCACAAGGGAGACCCCATTCTCTTTGGTACATGGGTCCGAGGCATTGATACAAGTCGAGGTCGGGGAACCAAGAGTCAGATTTGAGCATGCCACCGAGGACTCAAACAACGAGGCCATGAACACCTCCCTCGAGCTACTAGATGAAAAGCGCGAGGCCGCACTGGTTCGAATGGCCGCTCAAAAACAAAGGATCGAAAGTTACTACGACATAAGAATAAACCTTCGATACTTCGGAGTCGGGGAGTTGGTTCTAAGGAAAGTCACCCTCAACACTCGAAACCCAAATGAAGGGAAATTAGGCACTAGTTGAGAAGGTTCGTACCGTGTCCTTGGGGTAGTAGAAAAAAGATTCTACAAGCTTAGAACTATGGAAGGCGAGCAACTACCAAGCAATTGGAACATATCACTGCTCAAACGCTATTATTGCTAAGATCGGGTTTTATCGGCAAGGTTTTTAACGAGGCAACACCTATATGCTACCTAAGGAAAACTCAACAAGTATTCAAGGCTTCTTTTCTATCAACCTCGAATACTGGAGGGAATCACCCTCGGAGGTTACTTTTTCAAAGAAAGCAAGTTACGTCGAAGAGGGCCTCGTTAGGAAAATCTTGTAATGGGCCAAATGGTCAAATGAACCGTGTCCATATAGAATAATCGAGCCCCCGATGGCAAAACATCTACGCATGTATCGATCATTGGAGGAAGCATTCTTATTATATCAAAACACTTTGTTCCTCAAAGAAGTGTACTATTTTCATTAAAGGGCTCAAGGGCCAAATACACCCGAACACTCAGGGACCGCCTTCGACAGACAACATATCGAGTCATCAAAAACAGAAAGACCTCAATAAGGCAAAATTGAACTCATAAGACCTCAATGAGGCAAACTCGAGTTTATAAGACCTCAATGAGGCATACTCAAACTTATAAGACCTAAATGAGGCATATCCGAACTTGTAAGACCTTAAAAAGGCATCCCCCCGATATTAAGGCCAAGGCTATATACTCGAACTGGTAAGACCCCTAAAAAGGCATACCCTCGATATTAAGGCCAAGGACATCTCATTCGGGGACTAAAGTCTACGGCCAAATACAAAGACTACGGTCAAATAAAAAGGCTACGGCCGAAATAATGCGACTCGGAGACGTTCGACTTCCGCCATAAAACTGAAGTTCTTCAAATACTTCGAAAAAATGGTTAAATTAGGCTACCCTTGGTATAAGCAAAGGGGCTTCGATAACATTAGCTCCGAACAATGCAAAGGCTTTGAAAAAATCAGCCTTCGAGAGAACCTCACGAGGTACTCAATTATCGTTGCACATCGACTTGTAATCGAGGTTCCTATCAATCGAACCGTCGAAAAGTCGAACGGATATAAAAACATGCCAAGTCATAACAAAATTTTGAAAAGTCTTTACCCAGAATGGGGGAAGATTGTAGCCATTTTAGAGGTCGAATTGACCCAATCTAAAAAGAGCCTAAGGGACGATATGTAAGAGCCTAAGGGCCAACCTAAAGAGCGTAAGGGCCAACCTAAAGAGCCTAAGGGCCAATCTAAAGAGCCTAAGGGCCGATACCTAAAGAACTTAAAGGCCAAAGCACAATGTGCTCGAGACCTCACCTAGTTCGGACTCGATAGTTCCAAGCTAAATCTTAGCTCGAAGATCGGACCCTAAGTGATAACTTATTATCGATCATTGATCAAACACGAAACCTAAGGGTTTTATATTCTAAGTCCAATACATCAGATTGATCATCAACAACATCAAAAAGACAAAAAGCAAGGCAGAAATTAACAACAAAGGTGAAACAAAGATCTTTTGTATTTATGATAAAGATACAAAGTATGTTTACAAAACTCCCACATGGAGCCCTTACAAAGGAATTAAAGGAGGCCTAATCTATTGATGGGGTCTCCTGCTCGGAGGTAGCACCCACGAGGACTACTACACCCTCGAAAGCTTGACCTTCGGCAGTATGACCTTCAGGAGTCTTTCCTCCCTCGGGGACTTTGTCTTCGTCAACCCCTATCGGGATCAACCTCTTCCCCGGAAGCCTCCTCGCCAACCTCCTCTTCATCATCCTCTACATCAGCTTCATTATTGGAGGAAAGGAAGAACTTGGCATCAACCTCATCTACCTTAGCTTGCTCTATCTCCTCATAGAGATCGAAGCCCTTAGCATGGATCTCCTCGAGGTTTTCCCTCCGAGATTGGAGTCGGGCATAGTCATTTCTTCTTTTCTCCCGGTCAGAGGCCCCCCTTAACTCCATCTGAGCATCCGTAGCATCTTTCAAATAAATGGCTACCCTCTTGTCGGTTGTGGCTTGTATCTCTTTGGCCTTGGCTCGGGCTTTCACAACTTTGGCCTTCGCCTTTGTGAGACCGGCCTCGAGTTCGACTATCCTGCCCGCCTGAATTGAGTTGTTCTCTTGAGCATTCCGAAGTTGGATTTCAACGACGATTAACTTGGCCAATGCATCTTTTTTGGCCGCAGCAAGGATTTCCATCTGTGCTTTCCATTTATTACACTTAGAGTTGACATGGGCAACCACACCCCGAAGATGTTCCAGCATCTCCACCTTCTGCTGCAAGTGTGTCATTGAAGAGTTCACCTTCAAAGATGGGAGGGGGAGCCCGTATTCATTAGGAACAGAGGTTACTTGCTTCTCTAGCTTATCCTCGTACTCATGAGATCTGGTCAACTCTGACCGAAGGCGCCTCAACTCCTTTTCTTTCTTTTCACATAGAAGCCTGAGGGACTTCTCCTCATTCGAGGATCTATGCAGCTCGGCCTCACAGCGACACAAGTCAGCCTTAAATTTTTTAAAAGCCTATAGAGAAGAAAGTTCGATTAGACAAAAGAAGAAAGTACGGAGTTAGAAAAATCACAATGCTATTAAAAACATACTATTGAGCAAAACCTTCGAGCCTCCTCGAAGGTCGAGATTGCATCTGCTGGTTCGGCCTCATCGACCCCAGTAAAACAACCATGGAAGGGGTTGTTTTCACTCGGGGCTCCGCCTAACTCAGGTGTCTCCGGGTTATGCGCGTCCCTTACTGTATCTTCAGAGAATGTCGGGAAAGACGAGGAGTGTCCTACTATCACGTCCTCAAGGAGATCACTCGAGGCGCTCTGTTCGGGCAGAGGAGCTTCAATGCTCTCCCCTTCTGTAGCATTTCCTGAAGTATGGGAAACAATCACTACCTTGGGTGACACGAGACCCTCATTCCTTGTTCCTTGTAAAAGTCCTGTTACGAGGCTAAGGGTCTCGGTTCCAGCAAGTTTAATAGCCTCGGAAGGATTTCTGGTTCGATTTATCAACGTTGAACTCTCCACCTCGTCCTCATCGTCACCCATTGACTGGCGGATGAAGTCGAATTCCTTGACGGCAACATTCTTCTTGCATCCCCGAGCTGTCTTTGCTTCGCCTTGGGTTCCCTCGTTCCTCGAGGACCTTTTTCTCTTGTTATTCTTTTTTGGCTTTGCAACCGACCCCAGTAAAACAACCATGGAAGGGGTTGTTTTCACTCGGGGCTCCGCCTAACTCAGGTGTCTCCGGGTTATGCGCGTCCCTTACTGTATCTTCAGAGAATGTCGGGAAAGACGAGGAGTGTCCTACTATCACGTCCTCAAGGAGATCACTCGAGGCGCTCTGTTCGGGCAGAGGAGCTTCAATGCTCTCCCCTTCTGTAGCATTTCCTGAAGTATGGGAAACAATCACTACCTTGGGTGACACGAGACCCTCATTCCTTGTTCCTTGTAAAAGTCCTGTTACGAGGCTAAGGGTCTCGGTTCCAGCAAGTTTAATAGCCTCGGAAGGATTTCTGGTTCGATTTATCAACGTTGAACTCTCCACCTCGTCCTCATCGTCACCCATTGACTGGCGGATGAAGTCGAATTCCTTGACGGCAACATTCTTCTTGCATCCCCGAGCTGTCTTTGCTTCGCCTTGGGTTCCCTCGTTCCTCGAGGACCTTTTTCTCTTGTTATTCTTTTTTGGCTTTGCAACCGACCCCAGTAAAACAACCATGGAAGGGGTTGTTTTCACTCGGGGCTCCGCCTAACTCAGGTGTCTCCGGGTTATGCGCGTCCCTTACTGTATCTTCAGAGAATGTCGGGAAAGACGAGGAGTGTCCTACTATCACGTCCTCAAGGAGATCACTCGAGGCGCTCTGTTCGGGCAGAGGAGCTTCAATGCTCTCCCCTTCTGTAGCATTTCCTGAAGTATGGGAAACAATCACTACCTTGGGTGACACGAGACCCTCATTCCTTGTTCCTTGTAAAAGTCCTGTTACGAGGCTAAGGGTCTCGGTTCCAGCAAGTTTAATAGCCTCGGAAGGATTTCTGGTTCGATTTATCAACGTTGAACTCTCCACCTCGTCCTCATCGTCACCCATTGACTGGCGGATGAAGTCGAATTCCTTGACGGCAACATTCTTCTTGCATCCCCGAGCTGTCTTTGCTTCGCCTTGGGTTCTCTCGTTCCTCGAGGACCTTTTTCTCTTGTTATCCTTTTTTGGCTTTGCAACCGAGGATCCCTCTTCCTCCCCAAAAGGGGGTGGCATTATCTTGGAAAAATTACCGATACTTGTGACAGTGGAATTAGGCCACTTGAAGAAAAGTATTTTTTAGGGAAAGTAAGGTTACAACACGTACCGTGGTGTTTCGCTTCCCACTTGCCCTTCGACAAATCCTTCCAGTTGCGTTTGTCGTAAGACAAAGTGGAAGCCAGTTTTCGAGCCCAGTCCGCGAGATCGAGGGCCGCATTATGTATCCGCGGAACTGCTGTGGAAGTAAAAATGGAAGAATTATGTGAAGTCGGTGAAAGTTATGAATGTTATAAAAAAGAAATAGAGCAAGGCATTTTACTCACGTTCAAAGTTCCATTTCCCGAGGAATGACAGGAACTCCTTGGGAATAATATCGATGGTCCTCACTCGGATGAACCTGCTCATCCAACCTTGATCTATGACTTCGTCGTTACTGGCGTAGAAGGACTTCGTGGAGCGGCATTGGAGTTTGATTAAACCTCAAAAATGTTAAAGTCGATAAAACGTGATGAGGTGGCTAAGGGTGAATTCGATTCCGGCCTTCTCGGCGAAGAACCTCATCATTAATATAATACGCCAGAAGGACGAATGAATCTAGAACAATGTAACTTTGTACTTCTGGCAAAATTCGGGAACGAGCGAGTCGAGGGGGCGTAGCGTAAAAGGGTACGTATATACGCTCAAGAACCCCTCTACGCGGGTCGTAATATCCTCTTCTCGAGAAGGTATCTGCAGAATGACCTCCTCCCTCCACTTAAATTATCTCCTTATAGCATCGAGGTGTCTCTCCTCGATGGATCTTATATACCTCGACGCGTGTTCCCGATGCTCGGGAACATCAGGGGGTTTATCTATTGTAAAGTTTTTGAAAGAAAACTTGTTCGGCACGATCTCATTTAGCGTCGGCGATTTACCGCCGGCCGGCCGGGAAGCAGAGGTAGAGGTTCCTTATTTCTGAGGAACGGATTTATAGGTTTTTGCCATATTTTCTTTAGAAAAGGAAGAAGGAAATGAATATAACCGGCGAGATTTGGGGTTAACACGGCAGAAGAAATAGCGACGAAGGGTGAGTTTGTAGAGAACAGTAAGTATTGTAGTGTGAAAAAGTTCTTAATAAGAAACGAAAGTGGATATATATAGGGGAAGCCGGCGACTGTTCATTGATGTGGTGGCCGACCGGCCCTGACGAGCACTCAATGCTTTTGGGGAAGAGAACCGGCGTGACACTTCAGTCATTTCAAACGTCTACGTCACAAAAATGATGTCATCATCTAGGACTTTGGAAATTCAAGTTCGTTTCTTATCATTTCATTCCAAGAAACGCGGGGACTATATGTATACGGCCAAAATCCAGGAAGTCCGATTTTGAAGTGTTGACACGTCGAACCCGAGCTCGGAAGGTTTGAAGTAAGGATCGATCCCGGCCCCAGAATGTATACTTTGAGAGAGTTCATCGAAGGCCCGACACGGCCTACCTCGAGGCAGTGCAAAATCGATGGCAGTCAAGGAAAGGCGGGAAATCCCCAAGGACACGTGGTTAAGACAGATAGAATTTGTCAAAATAGTACAACTCTGTACTAAACCGTTATACAACTGCACCAATAGTATTCTTTGTCATAATAAGAAATGTACCATATTAGGATTTTCCCCCTATATAAAGGGGACCCCAATAATTTGTAAATGGAGATCAATTCAATGCAATAGAATACTCTACTTTGCTTTTCTCGTTTAACGTGTTCAACATTATTCTACGGATTTATTGCTCTTCATTTATTGCTCATAATTTACAGTCGTCCATCGACCTCGAGATCCCGGAGGCTATCAAACTTGAGGCCCGTAGTTTTTTGACAAACTTGGTTTGACTATCATTTCGTCTTACTTACACCCATTAACTCTTGATTATTAACTAGTATTAGAATAAATCACATATTTTTAGTACCATAAATCATATTTAATTGTTAAAACCATTTTCGAGGTAAGCATACATCACTACCTAAATAAAGAGTAAGCAGTAGAAAAATAAGAACATAGGGTGAATCTGAGGCCCGCGAGCGCCAACAAGTATACTTTGAAGTCTTCGTACTGAATGCTCTACTCATTGGTGCCTAACCTAGGTCGAGGTACCTGGATCTACAAATAAATGTGCAGAAGAGTAGTGAGTACACCACAACGGTGCCCGGTAAGAATCAAGCCTAACCTCAGTAGAGTAGTGATGAGGTCAGGTCACGACACCTACTAAGATAAGAAGAAAATAAGCTGAACAAGTATAATGTAGTTTAATAATGGAAATGAGGAAAGTAAGGAAATAAAGAAGGTACAAAAAGATAAGCAGCATCTGAATATAAATAAATAAAGGTAACAAGGAAGAAACATATAATAATAACATCAATAAAATAATGCGGCCAAATACAAGTGAGGTAAAAGAGAGATAACAACCAGCATCAGAACCGAGGTACCACCTCGTAGTCTCATTTCACAACCACAATCACAATCTTTCCTTATATCACGCGGGAGTCTTACATTTAGTTTTGAAAAATCATTTTTCCCGAAATAGCTACCCGCGTTTTAGCTCATCTTACGTGGTTTCAAGTAGTTCCTCTACTAGCAACACGCGTATCAAGTCCGCATGCGTATCAACCCCTAGCCTTGTACAACTGCATGCGTATCAATATCACAACATATCACCATTTTCACCTCTAGTGCCCAAATGCCACAACTTGCCAAAAGAATCAACAATATCAATGTTTCCACAACAAATAGCCCATGGCTCAACCACAACGTGTACAAGAACCTCCAAATTACAAAATAATGGTGAATAGCTCAACAAGAACGATATCTAAACAATTAACAACTTCGTCTCAAGTGATAAAGGCCTTTAAACTTCAACACCAATGGCCAAACAAGATATATTCCACGAATTAACAACTTCAAGTAAGTAATTTCGCAATTTAAGAAGTAACAAGATAATAATTAAGACAATAATTTCAAATAAAGCATATAAGAGCAAAATAACAAATAAGATGTGGAACAAATGTTAACAATGTCAGCTAAAGCATATGCGGGTAGATTAACAATGAAAGATATAACATGCTATGAAAATTCAAACAAAGACATGAAAAGAGTCTAAATAGCCTAAACCGGTCAAATACCACATATAGTCCGTGTACCCACTCGCACCTTGCGTAACACGGCTTTCACATAACACAAATAACACAAACAACTCCAATCCTAAGGGTATTTTTCCCACACAAAGTTAGGCAAGATACTTACCTCAAACAAGCTAAGTCAATCCACTAGTAAGCTTTTTCTATAAATATCCAACTCCGGAAAACTTGAATCTAGCCAAAAGAAATTTATACCATTAATACAAACCTTAGGAAACTATTCCAGATAAAGGTTCAATCTTTAAAGAAATTCAATAGGTCAACTAAAAAAGTCAACCCCGAGCTCGCATTTTGGGACCCGACCAAACTTACAAAATCCGAACACCCATTCAATAACAAGTCCAACCATACTAAAATTATCCAATTCCGACCTCAAACCGACCTCCAAAACCTCAATTTATAGCTTAGGAAGTTTTCAAAAAGTTCCAACTCAAAACACTAAGTAAATGATAAAAACAATAATGGATTCGTGTATAATAATAAAATCCGAGTAAAAAACACTTAGCCCGATCAACTCTTTGAAAATACCTTCCAGAATCGAGCTCTCTAACTCCAAAGATGAAAAATAAAAAAGAACCCTCGATTTGCCCCTTTTCTGCTAGTAATTTCGCATCTATGGACCAATGGCCGCTTCTGCGGCTCTGCACTTGCGAAAAATTCATCGCAGGTGCGGCTTTCATTAAGCCAGGAAATATCATTTTTGCATACCTTGGAGGGCATAAGTGCATATGTGTGATTGCACCATTACCTTAGCTGGGCAGAAATTCTTCCACGTCCAAAATGGTTCAGGATTCAATCTGAATAATATCCGGAGCCTCCGGGACACTGTCCAAACATACCATTAAGTCCCAAATCACATAAGGACCTACTACAGGCCTAAAATCACATCAAATTTACTAATCGCAACCCAATTCAGACCTATTGAATCCATGAACTTTCAACCTCCAAACTAATGCCGAATCATACCAAACCAACTACGATTGACCTCTAATTCTGCACACAAGTCATAAGTGACACAACAGACTTGGTCCAACTTTTGGAATTGGAATCCGACCCCGATATTGCAAAGTCAACTCTCGGTCATACTTCTTAACTTTCTAACTTTTGCCAATTCAAGCCAAAACAACCTACGGACCTCCAAATAAATATCCGGCATACACTCTAAGGCAAAAATCACCATGTGAAGCTATTTGAACCATCAAAAATCCATTCCGGAGTCGTCTACACAAAAGTCAAACTCCGAACAACTTTTTCTACTTCCAACTTTGGGACTAAGTGTCCCAATTCACTCCGAAACTTACTCCAAACCAAACTAACCACCCCGGCAAGTCACATAACCACAATATAACATAGACAACAACAACAACAACAACAACAACAACAACCTGGTGAAATCCACAAGTGGGGTGTTACAACCCAAAATGACCGTCGTGATGACGCCTATCGTGGAACTAGGCAAGCCACAACTCAACATTTCCAACACAGTAAAACACTTTTAGAAATAATAGCGGAAAAATTAATATTAAAGAAAAGCCTTTTTAAAACAGAATTTATCCAAATACAATACAATCCATCCCAAAAACGGGGTGTTATTGAGTATATGAGCGTCTAAAACCAGAATATAGCCCAATACAGTATCTAGAGAATAAAATTGAAATTACAGATAGAATAAGGAAGGGGAATCAAGGCCCACAAATGCCATGTAGCTACCTCAATAGTCCCCGAACTCTGATGCCTCAATCAGCAACAGCCGCCGTGACTAGAAACGCCTTGATCTGCACACAAGGTGCATGAAGTAATGTGAGTACATCCAACTCAGTAAGTAACAAGTCTAAACTTTGGAGTGAAAGGTAGTGACGAATTCAATCGGTACAGATAAAATGGAAATAACTGTGCAGAAATGTAGGCATGGTTTCAAATTAAATAGACAACTTAAAACAGTAAAGTAAAGCATATCCGAACAGTATAAGGAATATAACCCTGCTATCTCTATGCGATGACCCAAAAGGTTATCCTATATAGATTTGATTATGATGGTGTTTCGAGTCCCCGAAAGTCTTCGTTAATCTCACCTCGATGTGCATGCGCGGCCCGGGCGCGTAGCCGGGAAGTCTTTATGTGGAAACTTGATAAAGAGTTAAATTTATAATAATTAATTGATTAAAGTTGACTTTCGTCAACATTTTTGATGAACGGACCCAGATCCGTGATCTGGCGGTCCCAAAAGGTCCGTAGGAAAATATGGGACTTGGGCGTATGCTCGGAATCGAATTCCGAGGTCCCAAGTCCGAGAAATGAATTTTTACGAAAAAGTGTTTTCTAAAAATAATAAAGACTTTTGAAAATGAACTTTGACGTGAAATCTGTGTTATCGGGCCCGTATTGTGGTTCCGAATCCCAGAACAATTTCTATATGCGTTATTTGATTTATCGATGAAATTTGGTAAGGAATGGGCTTGATTTGACATGTTTCGGATCAGAAATGGGAAATTGAGAGTTAATGAAGTTTTGAGGATTTTCATAGAATTTGAAATTTGGTTTGGAATGTGATTTTATGTTATCAAGGTCCGAATGTGATTCCGAGATCGGGAAAAGTTCCGTATGGTCGTTTATAACTTGCCTGCAAAATTTGATGTCATTCCGAGTCGAATAGGTCGGTCCAGCGCATTTTATAAAAATCTAGAGTTTGAAAGTCTTAAGTTATGAATTCAGGTGTTTTGGAATGTGATTTTGAGTTTTAGCGTTGTTCTGAGTGTTTCGTTGGCTCGAGCAAGTCCGTATAATGATTTGGGACTTGTTGGTATTTTTGGACGGGGGCTCGGGTGGGCCTAGGTGCCTCTCGGACCCCCGACAGGGCTAAAAACCAGCTAAAACAACTGCTGGTGTGACCGCAGGTGCGGTTGCCCAGCCGCAGGTGCAGCCCCCAACTTCGCAGGTGCGAACCCAGCTCCCCCGGCCATTTTCCGTAGGTGCGGCCACTTCCTCGCAGATGCGGGACCGCAGGTGCGGAAACCCCTATAGGCAGACTGTTTTTAAAGTGCCAAACTCGGGATTTCTTCATTCCTTTCATACCAACAACCCCATTAGAGACTTGTGAGCTTGGGATGAGCACACCACGACCTAGCTACTATTAAGGTAATTTAATTCCTTCCTAATACTAGTTTCATGCTTGCATAATTAATGGGATTACCTACTAAATTAGTGGAAAATCTAGAATTGGGTAGTGAATTTGGGGTTCTTGAGAAATTAGCGTATTGTCCGTTTAACGCTATGAATTCAAGTAGAAACTTCATATTAATGATCCTTAGGCTGTGGGTGAGTGATTCCTCCGAGAATATTCGGGATTCTAGCATGCGGGCCGGGGGTGGAATTTAGTATTTTTGGGAGAATAGTAGAAAATGTATAATTAGGCTTCGGAATTGGTTTATTGAGTATTTATTGATGTTAATAAATCCATTATGTCTAGATATTATCGATTCAGAGTTTGATTCGAGAGGGAAGGCGGTGATTGAGGCTTGACTTGCATTTATTGGAGCCGAGGTAAGTGTTTGGCCTAACTAGGGGACATGCCGTGCTGATTGTTTATTATTTGTCACACGAGGGGACATGCCGTGTTGACCGTTTATTATTTATCGCACAAGGGGATATGCCATGCTGGTTGTTTATTATTTGTCACACGGGGGGACATGCCGTGTTGACCATTTATTATTTATCGCACGAGGGGACATGCCGCGCTGATTGGTTATTATTTATCACACGAGGGGACATGCCGCGTTGATTGTTATTGTTATCGCATGAGGGGACATGCCGTGCCGATGTGTTACTGTTTGATGCACGATGAGACATTCCGTGCCGAGTGATTTGTGAGGTGATGCACGAGGGGACATGACGTGCCTTGTGTTATTCATTATCTGTTCTGAGGTGTTAAATTCCTGTTTTACTGTTACATTTCAGCTGTTACCCTATTCCTCTATGCTAGTATTTGATGCCCCTTTTTCCCCAGCATGTTCTCCCCGTATCTATTTTTTTACTTGTTTATTCCCGCTAATATCTTTCCTGTTATTGTATAGAATTGTGCAGGTGCATATATTGTTGTCGGTCCTAGCCTCATCACTACTTCGCCGAGGTTAGGCTCCACACTTACTCAATACATGGGGTCGGTTGTACTGATGCTACACCTGCACTTCTTTATGTTGTGCAGACTACGTAGCCGGACCCGGTGGTCACTGACGGTCGGAGCATTTCATCAGTTCATTCAGGGGACATCGAGGTAGACCCGCAGACCTTCGTGGGCCTTGGCGTCACCTTCTACCCTTCACTTTGAGCTCTGTCTTATTTATAGTTTCAAAGACAGTCATATGTACATATTTTCAGACCATTGTATTTAGTAATCTCGTAGGCAGTTCGTGAGTGTGTGACACCACTTCTGGGTTGTATTTATGGGTTTTACTTCGAAGCTCGCCATATTATATTTTTGTAATTCGTTAACTTTCATATTGTTAATCATAGCTGCGCTTGTCATCCTATTCATTTTAGTTGTTATGAGTTTTATTTAGTTCAAACGTTGGCTTGTCTAGCGGGTTCAACGTTAGACGCAGTCATGGCCCGAACGGGTCGTGACAAGTTGGTATCAGAGCCCTAGATTTTTTAGGTATCACCGCTCACAGACAAACTTGGTAGAGTCTGAGGGATTGGTACGGAGACGTTTGTACTTATCCCCCAGAGGCTGCAAAGTTAGGAATAACTTCATATCTTTCATTCTCTGTCGTGCAATTTAAATTCTAAATACTAATTGAGTCTCTATCCTACTCTCTCGCAGATGGCGAGGACGCGTGCTTCCTCGTCGACCGATCGGCAGCCTGATCCTCCTATTGCAGCTCCTACGAGGGGCCGAGGGCGCTAGAGGCCGAGGCAGAGCTAGAGCAGCAGCTCTAGTTGAGGACCCACAGGTAGACCTTGCCAGTGAGGTTCCTACTCAGACAGTCCTAGTTGGACCAGCTCAGGTCCCAGAGGGGTTCATTGTTACCCCGGTGCTTCAGGACGCTCTAATCCGCTTGGTGGGGCTTATGGAGAGCGTGGCTCAGACCGGTTTTCTTCCTACTGCACCAGCTGGTTCTCAGGCTGGGGGAGAGACCCAGACTCCTGTTATTCACACCCCAAAGCAGTTTGCCACTCAGTTTCAGGCTCCAGCACCCCAGACAGCTGGAGTAGCTCAGCCAGGTATTATGGCACCGGCCGCCGAGGGTGCAGCTATGTCAGCAGATGCTCTATGGAGACTAGATCGGTTCACCAAATTATTCACTACTACATTTGTTGGTGCACCATCAGAGGATCCCCAGGATTATTTAGACAGCTGTTATTAGGTTCTTCGGAACATGGGAAATGGAGTTGACTTTGCTACTTTTCGGTTGTTTGGCGCAACCAAGACTTGGTGGAGAGATTATTGCCTGACCAGACCAGTTCGGTCTGCACCGTTGACTTGGGCTCATTTCTCTGAGCTATTCTTGGGGAAGTTTCTTCCCATTACTCAGCGAGAGGATCTTCGGAGGCAGTTTGAGCGCCTCCAGCAGGGATCCATGTCTGTCACTTAGTACGAGACCAGGTTCATCACTCTAGCCAGGCATGCACTTATGATACTTCCCACTGATCGGGAAAGGGTTCGGAGATTTATTGAGGGTTTGGCCCAGCCTATCAGACTTCAGATGGCCAGGGAGACGGGTACTGATATCTCCTCAGGATGTAGCTGATGTGGCCAGACGCATTGAGATGGTATTATCCCAGGGTGGTGGTCAAGAGTCTGACAAGAGACCTCGTCATTTCGGCCGTTTCAGTGGTGCCTCATCTGGAGGCAGAGATTCATTTGGTAGAGGTCATCCCCCTAGGCCTTACCAGTCAGCACTCCAGGCATCTCGCAGCGCATCATCAGCTCCCATCAGTGCACCGTCGGTTTAGAGTCTTCAGGGTAGTCATCTGGTTGTCACGGACAGTTCCAGGGTCAGTATTCTCAGCAGTCGAGGGCTTTCTACACTTGCAGTGGTATGGGTCATATTTCCAGGTTCTTCCCCCGAGGTTTTGCTGGTTCACAGTATCAGGGTTCCCGTACCATGGTTCCCGCATCAGGTGCACCCTCGCCCCCTCAGCTAGCTAGGGGTGGTCATGGTGCCAGAGGTGGAGGTCAGACTCATAGAGGTGGAGGGCAGGTCACGAGAGGTAGGGGTCAGCCCGTAGCAGGTAGACCCAGAGATGTTCAGGTTGGAGGGGCTCCGCCCCGTTGCTATGCTATTCCGGCCAGGCCTGAGGCTGAGGCTTCTGATGCAGTTATCACATGTACGATATCAGTTTGTAGCCGAGATGTGTCGGTATTATTCGATCCGGGTTCTACTTTCTCTTATAGGTCTTCCTATTTTGCCCCTTATTTGAGCATGTCCCGTGATTCCCTGAGTGCTCCTGTATATGTGTCTACCCCGGTGGGTGATTCTATTCTGGTGTCTACCGTGCTTGCCTAGTAGTTATTGGTGGTATGGAGACTCATGTTGATCTTTTCTTCTGGATATGGTGGACTTTGACGTCATATTGGGGATGGATTGGCTATCCCCCTATCATGTTATTCTGGACTGTCATGCCAAGACAGTGACCTTGGCCTTGCCTGGTGTGCCTCGTTTGGTGTGGAGAGGGACTCCTAGCCATTCGTCCGGCAGAGTTATCTTGTATATGAAGCCTCGGCGTATGGTCGAGAAGGGTTGTTTGGCCTATTTGGCCTATGTTCATGATTCTAGCGCTGAGGTTCCTTCTATGGAGTCTGTGCCTGTGGTTCGTGAGTTCCCAGAGGTTTTCCCTGCTGACCTGCTGGGTATGCTACTCGACAGGGATATTGACTTTTGTATCGAGGTGGATCAGGGTACTCAGCCCATTTCTATTCCGCCAGATCGTATGGCCCCGCTAGAGTTGAAGGAATTGAAGGATCAGTTGCAGGACTTGTTGGATAAAGGCTTCATTAGGCCTAGTGTTTCTCCTTGGGGTGCCCCAGTGTTGTTCGTTAAGAAGAAAGATGGCTTAATAAGGATGTGTATCGACTACCGGCAGCTGAATAAGGTTACTATCAAGAACAAGAATCCTCTGCCGAGGATTGATGATCTATTTGACCAGCTTAAGAGTGCTACAGTGTTTTCCAAGATAGACTTGAGATCTGGTTACCATCAGCTGAAGATTAGGGCGTCTGATGTACCTAAGACGACCTTTCGCACCCGTTATGGGCATTATGAGTTCTTGGTGATGTCGTTCGGGTTGACAAATGCCCCTGCTGCTTTTATGGAGTTGATGAACCGGGTGTTCAGGCCTTATTTGGACTCGTTCATTATTGTTTTCATTGATGATATATTGATATACTCTCGTAGCCGATAGGAGCATGAGCAGCACCTTAGAGTCGTCCTCCAGACTCTGAGGGATAGTCAATTTTATGCCAAATTTTCTAAGTGTGAGTTCTGGTTGAGTTCATTGGCATTTATGGGCCATGTTGTGTCGGCAGAGGGTATTCAGGTGGATTTCAAGAAGATTTCGGCAGTCAGAGATTAGCCTAGGCCTACGTCAGCTACAGAGATTCGGAGTTTCTTAGGTTTAGCAAGTTATTATCGCCGATTTGTGGAGGGCTTTTCATCTATCGCAACCCCTGAGCAGGTTGACCCAGAAGTGTGCCCAGTTCAGGTGGTCGGATGAGTGTGAGGCGAGCTTTCAGAAGCTCAAGACAACCTTGACCACGACACCAGTGTTAGTTTTGCCCACAGGTTCAGGGCCGTACACCGTGTATTGTGATGCTTCACGACTTGGGCTTGGTGCAGTGTTGATGCAGGACGGAAAAGTCATAGCCTATGTTTCTCGTCAGTTGAAGGTTCATGAGAAGAACTATCCAGTTCATGATCTGGAGCTTGCAACTATTGTTCATGCCTTGAAGATTTGGAGGCACTACTTGTATGGTGTGCCTTGTGAGGTGTTTACGGATCATAAGAGTTTACTGTATCTATTCAGGCAAAAGGAGTTGAACATGAGGCAGAGAATGTGGTTAGAGTTACTGAAGGATTATGATATTACTATTCTCTATCATCCGGGGAAGGCCAATGTGGTGGCCGATGCTTTGAGCCGGACGTCAGTTAGCATGGGTAGTCTTGCCTATTTATCAGTTGGAGAGCGACCTCTTGCTTTGGATGTTCAGGCGTTAGCCAACCGATTTGTGAGGTTGGAGGTTTCTGAGAGTGGCAGTGCTTTGGCCTATACCGTCGCTCGATCTTCATTGTATGATCGTATTCGTGCCAGTCAGTATGATGATCGTTGTTTATGTTCTCTTAAAGATACGATTCGGCACAGACGTGCCAAACAGGTCACAGTTGATGCCGAGGGAGTTTTGAGGATGCAGGGTCGTATTTGTGTACCCGATGTGGATGGCGTTCGTGAGTTGATACTGCAGGAGGCCCATAGTTCCTGGTATTCCATTCATCCGGGCACCGCAAAGATGTACCAAGATTTGCGGCAGCATTATTGGTGGCGGAGGATGAAGAAGGATATTGTAGCTTATGTAGCTCGGTGCTTCAACTGTCAGCAGGTTAAGTACGAGCACCAGAGACCCGGTGGTTTGATGCAGCAGATTCAGCTTCCTGAGTGGAAGTGGGAGCGTATCACCATGGACTTTGTAGTTGGGCTCCCACGGACTCAGAGGATGTTTGATGCGGTTTGGGTTGTTGTGGATAGGCTGACCAAGTCAGCGCACTTCATTGCGGTATTAGTTTCATATTCAACGAAGAAGTTGGCAAAGATATATATGAGAGAGATTGTTCGATTGCATGGTGTGCCCTTATCCATTATATCAGACAGAGGTACTCAGTTTACCTCCTATTTCTGGAGAGTTTTTCAACGAGAGTTGGGTACACAGATTGAGCTGAGCACATCATTTCATCCTCAGACGGACAGACAGTCCGAGCGTACTATTCAGATTTTGGAGGATATGTTGCGGGCTTGTGTTATTGATTTTGGTGGTTCATGGGACCAGTTCTTGACTTTAGTTGAGTTTGCATACAACAACAACTATCAGTTGAGCATTCAGATGGCTCCGTACGAGGCGTTGTATGGTAGATGGTGTCGGTCTCCAGCTGGATGGTTTGAGCCAGGAGAGGCTAGGTTGTTAGGTTCCGAGTTAGTCCAGGATGCCTTGGACAAGGTGAAGATTATTTAGCATAGACTTCGTACAGCTCAGTCCAGGAAGAAGAGTTATGCGGATCGTAGAGTTCTAGATTTGGCCTTTATGGTAGGAGACCGGGTATTTCTTCGAGTTTCGCCTATGAAGGGCGTGATGAGGTTCGGGAAGAAGGGAAAGTTGAGCCCTAGGTACATTGGTCCATTTGAGATTTTGGATAAGGTAGGAGGGGTGGCCTACAAGCTTGCCTTGCCGCCGAGTTTATCAGCCGTGCACCCGGTGTTTCATGTGTCTATGCTCCAGAGGTATATTGCGGATCCATCTCATGTACTTGATTTCAGCGGTGTCCAGTTGGACAAGGATTTATCGTATGAGGAGGAGCCGGTAGCCATATTAGCTCGGCAGGTCCGTCAGTTGAGATCGAAGAGTTATCCTTCGGTTCGTGTTCAGTGGAGAGGTCAGCCTGTTGAAGCAGCAACCTGGGAGTCCGAGTCCGATATGCGGAGCCGATATCCCCACCTTTACTCCGATTCAGGTACCTTTCTATGTCCGTTCGAGGACGAACGTTTATTTTAGAGGTGGAGATTGTGATGACCCAAAAGGTCATCCTATGTAGATTTTATTATGACGGTATTTCGAGGACCCGAAAGCCTTCGTTAATCTCACCTCAATGTGCGTGTCCCGGGCGCGTATCCGGGAAGTCTTTATGTGGAAACTTGATAAAAAGTTGAATTTATAATAATTAATTGATTAAAGTTGACTTTGGTCAACATTTTTGGTGAACGGACCTGGACCCGTGATCTGGCGATCCCGGAAGGTCCGTAGGAAAATACGGGACTTGGGCGTATGTTCGGAATCGAATTCCGAGGTCCCAAGTCCGAGAAATGAATTTTTAAAGAAAATTATTTTCTGAAAATAATAAAGACTTTTAAAAATGAACTTTGACGTGAAATCTGTGTTACTAGGCCTGTATTGTGGTTCCGGAGCCCGGAAAAGGTTCTATATGCGTTATTTGAGTTATCAGTGAAATTTGGTAAGGAACGGTCTTGATTTGACATGTTTCGGATTAGAAATGGGAAATTGAGAGTTAATGAAGTTTTGAGGATTTTCATAGAATTTGAAATTTGGTTTGGAACGTGATTTTATGTTATCAAGGTCCGAATGTGATTCCGAGACCGGGAATAGTTCTGTATGGTCGTTTATAACTTGCCCGCGAAATTTGATGTCATTGTGATTCGTATAGGTCGGTCCAACGCATTTTATAGAAATCTAGAGTTTGAAAGTCTTAAGTTATGAATTCAGGGGTTTGGAATGTGATTTTGAGTTTTAGCATTGTTCTGAGTGTTTCGTGGGCTCGAGCAAGTCCGTATAATGATTTGGGACTTGTTGGTATTTTTGGACAGGGGCTCGGGTGGGCCCAGGTGCCTCTCGGACCCCCGACAGGGCTAAAAACCAGCTAAAACAACTACTGATGCAGCTGTTGCTGGTGTGACCGCATGTGAGGTTGCCCAGCCGCAGGTGCAGGACCGCAGGTGCGGCCCCCAACTTCGTAGGTGCAAACCCAGCTCCTTCGGCCATTTTCCGCAGGTGCGGCCACTTCCTCGCAGGTGCGGTACCGCAGGTGCGGCCCCAGGGTCGCAGGTGCGGCCCCAGGGTCGCAGGTGCGGAAACCCCTGTAGGCAGACTGTTTTTAAAGTGCCAAACTCGGGATTTCTTCATTCCTTTCATACCAAAAACCCCATTAGAGACTTGTGAGCTTGGGAGGAGCACACCACGACCTAGCTACTGTTAAGGTAAGTTAATTCCTTCCTAATACTAGTTTCATGCATGCATAATTAATGGGATTACCTACTAAATTAGTGGAAAATCTAGAATTGGGTAGTGAATTTGGGGTTCTTGAGAAATTAGCGTATTGTCCGTTTAATGCTATGAAGTCAAGTATAAAATTCATATTAATGATCCTTAGGCTATGGGTGAGTGATTCCTCCGAGAATTTTCGGGATTCGAGCATGCGGGCCCGGGGTCGAATTTTAGTATTTTTGGAAGAATAGTAGAAAATGTATAATTAGGCTTCGGAATTGGTTTATTGAGCATTTATTATTATGTCTAGATATTATCGATTCGGAGTTGGATTCGAGAGGGAAGGTGGTGAATGAGGCTTGACTTGCATTTATTGGAGCCGAGGTAAGTGTTTGGCCTAACCTTAGCTTGAGGGAATATGTATAGAGTATTATTTGCTATGTGTAATTCATGTCCAACGTATAGGTGGGGTGACGAGTTCCTATATGTTGTGGTCCAGCATGCCCGTAGGTCAAACGTGATGAATCCTACTGTGTTCTTAATATTCTCTGTACTATGAGTAATTGATGATTTAGAAGTGATACCTTGATGTTGTTCCATGACATGGAGAGTTGTTGTGTTATTTGTTTCAATTAAGGCTTTTACTGTTGATATTGTATTTCTGATGTGAGGTTGGTTATAGTTGAGTCCCTTGCCGGGGTGATAGAATTTTATGGAGTATTTCCGTACGCTCGAGACTTCTCATTGTTGATTTTCACATTATATTGTTGACCATTTATTATTTATCGCACGAGGGGACATGACGTGCTGATTGTTTATTATTTGTCACACGAGGGGACATGCCGTGTTGACCGTTTATTATTTATCGCACGAGGGGACATGCCGTACTGATTGTTTATTATTTGTCACACGAGGGGACATGCCGTGTTGATCGTTTATAATTTATCGCACGAGGGGACATGCCGTGCTGATTGGTTATTATTTATCACACGAGGGGACATGCCGCGTTGATTGTTATTTTTATCGCACGAGGGGGCATGCCGTGCCGATGTGTTACTGATTGATGCACGACGGGACATTCCGTGGCGAGTGATTTGATAGGTGATGCAAGAGGGGACATGACGTGCCTTGTGTTATTCATTATCTGTTCTGAGGTGTTAAATCTCTGTTTTACTGTTACATTTCAGCTGTTACCCTGTTCCACTATGCTAGTATTTGCTGCCCCTTTTTCCCCCAGCATGTTCTCCCCGTATCTGTTTTTTTTACTTGCTTATTCCCGCCGATATCTTTCTTGTTATTGTAAAGAATTGTGCAGGTGCATATATTGTTGTCGGTCCTAGACTCGTCACTACTTCGCCGAGGTTAGGCTCGGCACTTACTCAGTACATGGGGTCGGTTGTACTGATGCTACACCTGCACTTCTTTGTGTTGTGCAGACTAGGCAGCCGGACCCGGTGGTCACTGACGGTCGGAGCATTTCATCAGTTCATTCAGGGGAAATCGAGGTAAACCCGGTGACGCTCGTGGGCCTTGGCGTCACCTTCTGCCTTTCACTTTCAGCTCTATCTTATTTATAGTTTCAAAGATAGTCATATGTACATATTTTCAGACCATTGTATTTAGTAATCTCGTAGACAGTTCGTCAGTGTGTGATACCAGTTCTGGGTTGTATTTATGTGTTTTACTTCGAAGCTCGCCATATTATCTTTTTGTAATTCATTAACTTGCATATTGTTAATCATAGCTGCCTTTGTCATCCTATTCATTTTAGTTGTTATGAGTTTTATTTAGTTCAAACGTTGGCTTGTCTAGCGGGTTCAACGTTAGACTCAGTCATGGCCCGAAGGTGGGATTTCGGGTCGTGACACTCAACATGCCAATGCACAAGCTGTATGTGATGCACCATGCCGTCAACGTCACGTGCTCACACTCTCGAATTCTCAACCACTCGGTACTGTATATGGCCCATACGGCCTAGGGAAGATACATCTCATAACATATACATCGTTGACTATAAGTTACCCTGTACTGAGGAAGGCCAATCCATCCCTATGGAGAAGATCCATCTCCATGTATCAAGTACTTCGGACAAGATCCATGTCCAGGGAAGATCCATCCCTCAATAGTATCAACTGCGCTCACTAGGGGTGTGCTACAGACTCCGGGGGCATCATACAACCCAAGCGCTATCATAACATCAATATAACCGCTGCGGCGTGCAGCCCGATCCCATAACAGTCACTCATAATCAGGTTGTCAACCTCACTCAATCATCACTCTCTCCAGTCTTACTCACGGGCTCAAATATCATAAAACTAGCCCAAAAAAGTAATATGATGAATCAATAAATAATAATCGAGACCGAGAAATGATATGAAATGAATGTATATGACTGAGTACAAAATATCAATAAAAGCAGTAAAGTGACGTTAAGAAACGACCACTATGGGTTTCCACAGTACCGACATAAATCCTAAACATGATATCTATCATGATTGAAAGTTCAATCACTTTATCACATGATGAAAACACATATATCAACAAGATATTATCACTACACAGCGTCATGGAACCAACCAAGCCACAATTCTCACGGTGCACGGCCTCACACCCGTCACTTGGCATGTGTGTCACCTCAATACCAATCATATAATACACATTTCGGGGTTTCGAACCCTCATAACCAAGTTTGAAAGCGTTACTTACTTCAATCCAGGCAAAAATCTACTCCGATATGCCTTTGCCTCTCAAATCGGTCTCCAAACGTCCCGAGTCTAGCCATAAGCAGTATAATACAATTAATATATGTTAAAGGGATTAATTCCACAAGAAAACTACTAAATTACAACCCAAAATCCGAAATCGGCTCAAACCCGGCCCCTTGGCCCACGTCTCGAAATATGACAAAAGTCACAAATCCAAAAGCCCATACACTCACGAGTCTAACCATACAAAACTTACCAAAATCTGACATCAACGGGTCATCCAAATCCCCAAAATTTATTCTCCATATCCCTAGCCTCCCCAAATTTCACCTCAAAACTACACAATCTAGGTGGGGGAAAATTAGTGGGAAACCAAGATTTATGATAAAAACGTGTACAAGAAGCTTACCTCAATAATCCCCCCGACAATCCTCTCCAAAAGCGCCTAAGTCCGACTCCAAAATGTAGAATGAGACTAAAATCGCGAACCCTTATTTTTAAACCTTCTACCCAAACTTTTCGCACCTACGACCATTTATCCGCACATACGGAGCCACTCATGCGACAAAAGATCCGCACCTGCGGAATTCACTTAAACCCACTGGGCTCGCACCTGCGCTCCAGGTCTCGCACCCGCGGAGTCGCTTCTGCGACCCTTTGTCTTCTTCTGCGGAAATGACCAAGATCCCCTATTCCGCATATACGGATCATCCTCGCATATGCGAGCTCGCAAATGTGCCCAACTTCTCGCACCTGCGCCTCCTGCGCACGCTGGCCATGCCCTCATCTGCGCCCATCCTGCCGCACCTGCAGCTAGCCCCCTTGCAGGTGCGATTACACCATCAACAACCAACTTCACCAAGTAGAAACCAAGTCCAACCAAACATACCAACAAATCATATAACCCATTACGAACTTAGTCGAACCCTCGAAAAACCCAAAACAACATAAAAAAACATGGATTACACTCAGATTCAAGCCTAAAGAACTTCTAAACTTCCAAATTCCACAAACGACGCTGAAACCTATCAAATCACGTCTGATTGACCTCGAATTTTGCACACAAGTCCTAAATGACACCACGAACCTACTCCAATTTCGGGAAATCAAATCCGACCCCGATATCAGAATTTCCAATGTCGGTCAAATTTGCAAAAAATCCAACTTTTGCCAATTCAAGCCTAATTATACTACGGATCTCCAAATCACATTTCGGGCGCGCTCGTAAGTCCAAAATCACCTAATGGAGCTAACATAATCAAAATTCAAAATCCAAGCTCGTTACACATAAGTCGACATCCGGTCAACTTTTCCAACTTAAACTTTCAATTAAGAGACTAAGTGCCTCAATCCACTCCGAAATTACTCCAGAACCGAACCAACCAACCCGGTAAGACATATAACAGTTGTAGAGCACAAAAGAAGCAAAAAATGGGGGAACTAGGCTATAACTCTCGACACGACTGGCCGGGTCGTTACATGGGGTCTAGGGAAGGTAGTGAGTACGCAAACATTACCCCTAACCCGCGAGAGTATGGAGGCTATTTTCGAAAGAACCTCGGCTCAAGAAAATGAATAGAGACAATAAATCACATAAATCAGTACCATCAACATAAATCACATAAATAATAATAGCAACATAAAGACCAAAAAATAGATGAAAAGCAATAGCAATAACAAGTAAATAAGGCCCGGTACTATTAAAAATACGGAAGAATGATATGAACATAACATTAACCACTAACAGTCTAAGACAAAACCCTATCAGACTAGTCTCACACCCAGAAGGACGTAGAAAAATGTTCAACTACCTCCTAACTTACAACCCTAATGCTCGACCTCCACACCTTCCTATCAAGGTCCATGTCCTCGGAAATCTGAAGCCACACTATGTCCTGCCTGATCACCTCTCTCCAATACTTCTTAGGCCACACTCTACCTCTTCTTGTACCAGCCAAAGTCAACCGCTCATACCTTCTTACTGGGGCTTCTAGAATTCTCCTCCATACGTTCCTGAACCATCCGAGCCTCGCTTCCCACATCTTGTCATCCATAATAGCCATGCCCACCTTCTCCCGAATATCTTCATTCCTAATCTTATCTATCGTAGTGTACCCGCACATCCATCTCAACATCCTCATTTCTGTTACTTTCATCTTCTGGATATGTGAGTTCTTAACTGGCCAACACTATACTACATACGACATGGTTGGTCTAACCACAGCTTTATAAAACTTACCTTTAAGCATCAGTGGCATTTTTTTGTCACACAGGACTCCAGATGCTAACCTCCATGTCATCCACCCCACCCCACCCCACCCCACCCCAATACGGTGTGCGACATCCTCGTCGATCTCCCCATTCCCCTAGATAATTGACCCAAGGTACCTGAAACTACCTCTCTTGGGGATGACCTGTGACCCAAGCCTCACGCCCATGCCTGCTTCACTCGACTCGGCATTGAACTTGCACTCCAGGTATTCTGTCTTCGTCCTGCTCAACTTGAAACCCTTAGAATCAAGGGTCCGTCTCCAAACCTCCATCCTCTCATTAACTCCGCCTCGTGTCTCATCAATCGGAACTATCTCAACAGCGAATAACATAGAAAAGCCAATAAATAGGGGAACATGGCTAAAACACTCAAAACGGCCAGCTGGGTCGTTACAAAGCTCATGACTTGTAATATTAGTCCTTGGGTTATTGTATAAAAGTTCAGTTATTTTGATAATTTATTTCTCAATAATCTCATTTGGAATATGTCGATTGTTTGTTGGCTTACCTAGCGGTTTGGGTTAGGTGCCATCACGACTAGAGAATTTTGGGTCGCGACAAATCATGTACCCGTTGACACCAGATTTTGGGTGGTTGTAGTAGAATTTCAGTTATTTTTATCAAATATTTATGAGATTTTCCGTTATTGAGTTTATTAAAACATGTTTTATTCAAATGTTGAGATGTTATGTGATTGTCAGCTTGCCTAGCAAGTGTGTTGGGCGCCATCACGACAGGTTGGGATTTAAATCGTGACACCAACCCCAGCATATCCCGCACCTGTGATGGACAAACCGCTTCTACGGTCTCGCACCTGCGGCCAGATCTTCGCAGGTGCGGTTGCACCAGTCTCAACAATTTTCAAAAATTCCACTAAGTCCCAACATGATCCGTAACTCATCTAAATCACAACCAGGCTCCCAGGACCCTGTCCAAACATACCAACAAGTCGTAAAATACGATACGAGCTTACTCGAAGCCTCAATTCATATCAAGCCACATCAAAATCACGAATCATACCACATTTCAAGCCTAATGAAACTAATGAACTTCTAACTTCTAGAACTAATACCGAACCATATCAAATCAACTCCGATTGACCTCAAATTTTGCACACAAGTTATAAATGACACAACAAACCTATTCTAACTTCCAAAACCAAAATCTGAACGCAATATAAACGAAGTTAACTCCCCGTCAAACCTCTCAAGCTTCCAAACCTTCAACTTTTCAACTTTCGCAAAAAATCATCAAACTAACCTACGGACCTCCGAATCAATATCCGGACATACGCCTAAGTCCAAAAGAACCATACGAAGATATTGGAACCATCAAAATTTTATTTTGGAGTCGTTTACACAAAAGTCAAACTCCGGTCAACGCTTCCAACTTAAGCTTCTAACCTTGCGACTAGGTGTCCCAGTTTACTACGAAACATCCCTAGAACCAAACCAATCACCCCGGAAAGTTACATAACCACAAATAAACTTTAAAAAAATTCTATAGGAAAACAGAGCTACAATATACAAAATGACCAGTTGAATTGTTACACCAGTTCAATACAAAGGTAAACAGAAATTTACAGCAATTTTAGCTGGAGGAATAATGGCTATCATTTTGTTAGGTGTAGTTTATTACTTCATGAAGTCTTGGGGCTAGGAGGATGATAGTAAGCCTTAAATTTTGTCTAAGATTCAAAGAGTATATTATTCATTAAAGGATAGGTAACTGTTCAATATAACTTCTTTGTAGGAAGTCTCTCTCTTCTATTTTTATTTCATAGTACTTGTAATTCTGGTCCAACAAAATTTACAGAAAGGAGTGTTTTGATAGATACGTAATCTAAGCTAGACTCATGAATAATTAACTACATTAAATTGCTAGATCACCTGTTAAATAATGAATTCATATTTGACTATTGGACTTCTCTTTCTAAAGTTGTTGAAGACAACCATAAAGGGCTCTATCTCAATTGCAAGGGTCACTCTCTCAATCCCTATTCGTCTATAAACACGAGCATAAAAACGTAGACCAGTATTTCTCCATAACAAGTTTCAAAATTTCAAAAACAGAAAACAAACGCGTTACCGACGAGTTGGTGGGATGAATAACTTCTCTTTGCACTTAGTCAACGATTTCATATTTGGGTCCAAAAAATAAAAAGTTCTACAACCTCTTCAATGAATCCTATACCGCACAAACCCGAATAATCGCGTAAGTAAATTCTGAATATGGTTAAGGGAACAAAATCGAAAAAATCAGAAAACAAACTGCGGTAGCCTGATGGCCACGTTGAAACTCTATTAAGGCTCATCTCAACCTATTTTCATAGATAAATGCCAATTAAGAATTGCTAGAATACCAAACATGATAGGTGGAGCTTTTCTGCACTATCTGGTATCATGTGAAAATAGAGGGGTGGAAAAATATGTTCTTAAGATCCAAGAACATAAATAGATACTTTAAAATCTTCAGAAGTTCACAATCACTTGTTAGTATCATGTTCCCAGCTCAAGTATTTCAAATTCATCATAGTACCACTCTTAGCGCCAGTTGCCAAATGAATAAATGCATAGTATTTATCTTTTATACACATGTTTATTACATAATGACGGTTAAGGTGATATATAATTCTCACATTATTTTTTACTGCTATTTAATGAGTCAGTATTTGTGCGTTACAATTAACTCTTTTAATGAGTCTTATTTATGTATATCACCTAGACTATCTCTTATGTCTCATTTCTTTGTTTCAAGAACCACTAGTTTTGTACTGTATTGCTATTTTTATGTAACATAATTCCTTGTAATTTTTATTGAGAAACAATTCCAATATCTACTTGGGCGAGATACAACACTTCAACAATTCATCTCTTGCCCGTCTGGATATTGGAAGCCTCAGACGTTGGGAGAAGCATGCAAAATATTAATAATCATCTAGAGATTAACCATACAAATTAATTATTATTTTTGGTAATTTAGATTAATAACAACTCATATATTCTAGCCCTAATCTAATAATTCTTTGAATCTTTTTATAATTTCCAATTCCCCCCAGAATCCTTCAAGGTAGGATTCTCAAAGGTTTGACTATAAGGAGTACAAATAAAGTTTCTTACGGGCCTCCCCAATTCATTATTTAGCATTACCTTAATCCGTGACTTTTTAATTTGCTAAAATAAATAGTCAAATTCTGTAATTTCTAATACTTGCATTTTTATCATTATTGGTGAATGTCTCGATGTCTTCTAAGATTAGGTTCAGGCGGAAGATGTGGAAATATTCTAGATACCACAATTTCTTTATTTTATATTTCTGCATTATGTTTGAGACATTTAGGTAAGGAGGTATATCTAATTACGTTAGCTTGATAATGTGCTTCAAATTTTTTTTTTAATTTTCATTAATAATTTTTTATTTATTTATCATTTTCAGAAAAAATATAGATACAGATAGTTCCAATTCAATGGCTCGATCATTAAGTTTATCGGAGCTTGTGATTACGGTGGATGTGTGAACAAAGCAGTGCAGATTGCTCATGATGAATGCGCATATTGTGTTGCTGGGAAGTGTATTTGGATGGATGTTATTTGAGCTATAGCTATGGTAAACATATGATTTCTAGAGACCTAGATCAAGGCAAATTGTCTACTAAAAAATCTTGTTTATGTAATTTAATTTTTTTTCTTTACTCATTCCCTTCTTTAATTTGTTAGGGAATCAACTTATATGATATATAATATATCCCTCGGCAGTTGAAAAAGTGTTACCAAAGGAGTTTATTATGTTTCGGGCTACTTTATTCATTGCCAAGCTTTCGATTAGATGTTTAAAATCCTTCATCCACAAAGAATCAAGATATCTTTGCTGATGCTCCTGACTAATTGGATCACAAATTATGAAATAAGGCTGGTAGAAGCGATAAGCAATCGTCGCAATCGATCGAAGCTTTACTCTAATTGTTAGACTAACATAAATCTTACTGCTACCTCTGACAATAAACATGAAGTAACTAATACTAGTTTTATTTTCATGTGATATTTTGTGCATGTACTTTTGTTGATAGGGAAAGGATGTGGGGAAGGCAAAGAGAAATTGGCAGCAATTGTAGCAGGAGGAATAGTGGTTACTATTTTGTTAGGTGTAGTTTATTACTTCATGAAGTCATGGGGCAAGAAGGAGGACGGTACGGTTTAAATTTTGTCTAAGATTCAAATAGTATATTATCAATAAAAGTATGGGTAATTGTTCAATATAACTTCTTTGCAGGAAGTCTTTCTCTTATGGTTTTATTTCGTAGTACTTATGATTTTTGTCCAACAAAATTTACAGAAAGGAGATGTTTGATGGATATACGTAATCTACGCTAGACTCATGACTAATTAACTGCATTAAATTGCTAGGTCCCTTGTTAAATAATGAATTCAAATTTGACAATTGGAGTTCTCTTTCTCAAATTGTTGAAGACAACCATAAGTGGCTCTATCTCAATTGCAAGGGTCACTCTCTCAACATCCATTCGTCCATAAACATAAGCATGAAAAATTAGATCATTGTTTCTGCATAACAAGTTCCAAAATTTCAAAAACAGAAAACAAATGTGTCACCGACGGGTTGGTGGGATGAATAACTTCTCTTCGCACTTAATCTAAGATTTCGTATGTAGGTCCAGAAAATAAGAAGTTAATCTACCTCTTCAATGAATTCTGTACGGCTTGAACCTGTCACGATCTGAATTTCCTCCATAGGATGTCGTGATAGAACCTAAGCTCTACGTCTAAGTAAGACTAACATTTAATAACAACTGAAAAAATATAATTAAAAAATAAAATAAAAAATAGTATGATAAACTCATATAAACATCTGAAAAATAGAATCTCAACCATATACTCCCCAAGAACGGTGGAACATAGTCATAAGCTCGACAGAGTAAACAAAAGCTGGGTCTAGTACATCACTGTCTAAAGGAAAATACAGCAGTAAATAAGAACAATGAAAGGTGAATTTGAGGCCTGCGGACATGAAGCAGGTATATCAATCGTATATTCCTATGGTATTGAGTCTATCATGAGCGAATGTAATACATTATCAAATTAAGCAAGATTGTTAGGTATATTCCTATCCTAACAGCGAAATCTTCCCCCGAGCAATGGGTTCAGAAACAAGCTCTCTCTAATTCTATTCTGATCTAAATACGACTTTCCCAAGCATAGCATAGATAGTAAATAGAACTCAACTGTTGGCCAGACAATTAAGCAATTATGCACAGAATTAGAGAAACAACCAAAAGATGGTAATCCGAATTAACGAAGATGTAATTAATAAACGTTAATAATCATGTCAACCACAACCCTAGAACGTAGAGTGCTTAGCCACTCATGTTCGTCGTAACAATTTTCCAAGTATTTTGCATAAACAAATTACAAAGAAAAGAAAAGGGAGGAAGAACTCTATGATTTTCTCCTCCAAAACGTATCCACGTGATGTCCTTACCTTCGGTCGTAAAAACTCCCCTCAAAGTGGTATTTTTAGGTCTATTTATATGTGCAGGAAAGACCTAAAAGTGAAGGTCAAGTCCTAGTCAAACCAGGAGACGAAATAAATCTTCAAAATTCGGAATGGATCTCGCCCCAGGCCTGGCGTCACCAGGCATAACGCCTGGTGGACCTGGCCCCAAGCATGGCGTCTCCTGGCATAACACCTGGTTAAGCTGGCCTTTTCCTTGCCTTGCCTGGTCTAACGCCTACATATAAGCCTGTCGTCGCCAGGCTAACACCTGGCTTCAGAAACTTTCTCTTTTTCACTGTTCCCGAGCACACTTTCAACGTTTAAGTATCCCTTTTGCTCTCCTTTCATCTTCAATTCACCTACACATAAAATAGACTCCATTATGCGCAAATAAGTGTAATTTATTTTGTAAAGCATGTAAAAAGCAAGGCACATAATGTACGAAACTATGGAATTATAGCCACACATCAATACCCCACACTTAAACATTGCTCATCCTCGAGCAATCAAACTACACTTATAGACACAACCTTTTTAAATAATCCTCCTAACTCATCACACCAAGAATGTTTAGAATAGACTAAGCACAAGGGTGTAACATCTTCATCTCAAGATTTGACTCACAAGTACCATGCAATATTTCACAATTCACTCACTTACTCTAACATAGAGGTCAATGACATTACCTTTCCTTCACGAATCAAGTGCCCTCACACAACAAAAGAGAATATTCTACACACAATAAAATTTAAGAACAATTAGGAACTCAAGATAGAAAGAATTCACTCATTCTCAGAAATAACATTCATATGCTACAAAAGATGCACCATAGGCTTGCCCGTAGTGTAATACTCGACTAATCAAGCTCATTCAGTATAGGATCAAGTAGGACATTCATTGGTTGTAATGTAGGTTGCGGGCCGGGTGGGATATATTTGGATATGCGTGACTACACCTCCCTAAGAACTTTGATACATATAATTTAACATTTAAACACATACTTATGTCAAACCATAACCCCACCTTCCCATAAATGTATATTAACTCCATATTTCTTTAAGCACGATTACATCAACAGTCACCACTATCATGGAATACTTTCACAACAATACAACTATATATATAATATATATATTTCTTCTTTTTCAATTCAAGTGAAAAACCAAACCAACCACCCCACACTTTAACTTTTACAAAGTTCATAACAAATCAAGTGAAAATGTTCAAATAGATGATTAATTAAAACAAATGGGTAATGCTTGTAATTTGGTTGCCAAAGAAACAAGATTACAAGCTCAACGGGGTTAACTACGATACATAACAATTAGGCGGGTAATATATATATATATATATATATATATATATATATATATATATATGGCTCGACAAAGAAACGCCTATATCACTTCCAAGACTGAACAAAAATACTATTTCAGTTTGCAAACACACGGGGCAAGTTCTAGACATCAACTTCAGTGCACAGAATAATACACAAACCTCACACACACAAGACACATAACTCACTCAGGAATGGACTCATAAAGAGACTCTAGTCAAAGCAGTTAAGCAAATTTAAGATTATACAATTTAAGGTACTTATACGAGATTCAAAAATTGGGCCTAAGCGTCACAACCAAAGTACTCACTATTCTCAAGGCATAACAAAGTCAAGAGATATTGCTTCAATTCAATTCAAATCACCATGGCTCCTCTCCTAAAAAGAAATAAAACTACCTACACCCGGTTCAAACAAAACCATTGAAAAAGAATCGTGGTACAAAGAAAAACAAGGAGGGAATTACTATGCTACCTTTAAAAAAAATCTTTTTGTCTTTTTTCTATATACTTAAATCCCTCAAGAAAACTATCTAGGAGATCCATCGTCAGGAAAAGTCCAAATTTTAACTTTTTTTTTTTCCGTAGCTACTAAAATACTACACAACTACGAAATTACAAATAAGAAGTTAACTTTTTTTCTAAATCCTACTAATCATCTAGAGAATTCTCCCACCCGACACTTAAAGAGTGCAGTGTCCCCAATGGACAAATAAAGAAAAACAATAACAAAGGTGGATAAGAAACTCCCTGAAAGGCCAAAGGCCGAAGCAATAGCGGCTCATGGGTACTCAGACTTCTCCCAGGCATAGTCCTTTGTATGGAACCCCACACTTATTTCTCACCATCTAACTCGCTTTTGTACTCTTCCAATGACTCTGCCTCCTATGTTGATAATCCTACAAAACAAAAAATAAATACTGCAACAATAATTAAAGAAAATAAAAAATAAAGGAAAAACAGTTAAGATGGGTTGCCTCCCAACAAGCGCCTGATTTAACGTCGTGGCATGACACTGCTACTCTGCTCAAGCTGGGCGCTTTCTCTTCTTCGTTCTCCCATTAAACCTAGCCTTTTTACACGCTCTCATAAGATCTCCTCTTTCATCTCTGGCTCTTTTCTCAATCATCCTTACACACTTAGCTTGCAACACCACCTCCTCCAACTCAGTTGTCCCATCCGAAATCACTATAATTCACATCAGAACTCAGCTCTATCCCCTTCAGTTCTACCGTAGTAATCAAGCACAACTCCTCATAATGCTTAGGGAGCTTAAGTGCATTGTACACATCTCATTTCCAACTCTCATCTTCAACTTTCCTTCCCTAACATCAATAAGCGCTCCACCAGTAGCTAAGAATGGTCTCCCCAAAATAATGGGTACTTCTTCATCTGCCTTGTAATCAAGAACAATAAAATCAGCAGGAAAAATAAACTTTCCCACTCGAACTAACACATCCTCAATAATTCCTTCTGGCATAACTAGTGACTTATCTGCCAACTGTAAAGTGATTGTAGTAGGTCTAAGCATCCCCAATCCGAGTTGCTTGAATAAAGAGGATGGAATCAAAGTTATACTAGCCCCTAAATCACACAGGCCTCTACCAACTTCTTGTTTTCCAAGAGACAGGAGAATTGTTGAAAACACCCAAGATCCTTTAACTTAGAAGGGAGTTTACTCTAAACTCTAGCACTACACTCTACAATAAGTGAAACTGTTTCAAAACTCCGTATGTCTTCTCTTGTTTTCCAGAATAACTTTGAGATACCTTGCATACTTAGGCACTTCCTGAAAAATTTCCACCAAAGGAAAATTCATACGCACTTGGCTCAAAATATCTAAGAATTTCTTGTACGTAGCATCATCTTTTTGCTTTTGCGGTCATTGTGGAAATGGAGGTGGTGTCCTTTTCATAATTTTTGGCTTTTCTTTCTTATTCTCCTGAACGGGCTTAGGAACTAATTCTCCTTCAGGGCTAGTTGTATACTTCTTTTTCTCTGGAACTTCTTCTAATTCTCTTCCATTTCTCAAGGTAACCGCATTGACTTGAGCCTTAGGATTAGGTTTAGTATCACTCAGGAGAGCTCCCGTAGGTCTAGTATTCTGATTGTTAGCCATTATGCCTAGCCGTTTTACATGCTCTCATAAGATCTCCTCTTTCATCTCTGGCTCTTTTCTCAATCATCCTTACACACTCACCTTGCATCACCACCTCCTCCAACTCAGTTGTCCCATCCGAATCACTATAACTCACATCAGGACTCTGCTCTATCCTCTTCAGTTCTACCGTAGTAATCATGTACAACTCCTCATAATGCGTAGAGAGTTTAAGTGACTTGTACACATTAAAAGTAATTTCCTCATTGCCAACTATCTTCTTCAACTTTCCTTCCCTAACATCAATAAGCGCTCAACCAGTAGCTAAGAATGGTCGCCCCAAAATAATGGGTACTTCCTCATCTTCCTCGTAATCAAGAACAATAAAGTCAGTAGGAAGAATAAACTTTCCCACTCGAACTAACATGTCCTCAATAATTCCTTCTGGCATAACTAGTTACCTATCTCCAACTGTAAAGTAATTGTAGTACGTCTAAGCACCCTAACCTGAGTTGCTTGAACAAAGAGGATGGCATCAAATTTATACTAGCCCCTAAATCACATAGGGCTCTACCAACTTCTTGTTTTCCAAGAGACAGAGGAATTGTGAAACACCCAGAATCCTTCAACTTAGGAGGGAGTTTACTCTGAACTTTAGCACTACACTCTGCAGTAAGTGCAACTGTTTCAACCTCTGTATGTCTTCGCTTGTTGCCACAATATCTCTGAGATACCTTGCATGCTTAGGCACTTCCTGCAAAATTTCCACCCAAGGCAAATTCAAATGCACTTAGCTCAAAATATCTAAGAATTTCTTGTTCATATCATTATCGTTTTGCTTTTTCAGTCTTTGTGGAAACGGAGGTGGTGTCCTTGTCACAATTTTTGGCTTTTCTTTCTTATTCTCCTCAACGGGCTTAGGAACTAATTCTCCTTTAGGGCTAGCTGTATACTTATTTTTCTCTAGAAATTCTTCTAATTCTCTTCCATTTCTCAAGGTAACCGCATTGACTTGAGCCTTAGGATTAGGTTCGGTATCACTTGGGAGAGTTCCAGCAGGTCTAGTATTCTGATTGTTAGCCATTTGCCCAAACTGCCTCTCTAAATTTCTGAATTCTGTGCGCAACTATTGATGGTCTATCAAGAGATTTTTCATCATGTCAGTCAAAATCTCTTCCTCTTGTTGTGGGGTTTTGGTTGATGATTGTAATTCGCTTGAGGCTTGATATTCTGATTTCCACCCCAAGAGAAGTTAGGATGATTCCTCCACTTCAGATTGTATGTGTTACCATATTAAGCGTATTGATTCATCGGCCCTCTATCTTGTTGCCCCATGTAGTAGATTGATTCAGGATTCACGGGACATATGTCACTTGTGTGACCTTCACCACATTCCTCGCAGCAAGTAGACATTTGTTGCACATGTTGCATCTATTGTGCATATTGCATTGCCATTTTATTTATCTGATTTGCTAATCTCGCTATTTCTGCCCTCATTGCTGAGAAATCATCAAGCTCAATCAACCTCGCTGCCTTTTGTTTAAGTGCTCTTCGTGGTTCCCCATCTCCTTGCCAATTATTATCATTAGTAGTGAAATTTTGCAGGATCTGGATCTCACTATACGGTCTTGCCATGCAACTACCACCACATGCTGAGTCAAGAATCATCTTTGATGCCTCGTCCAACCCATCAACGAAAGTGTGACCCAACACCTAATCAGTCTGGCAATGGTGTGGGCAGTCTCTGAGTAGCTTCTTGTATCTTTCCCAAGCTTGTCGAAGAGTCTCTCCATTTCGTTGTTGAAACACCATAATCTGGCTCCTCAGTGACTGTCTTCTTTGTGGGGAAAAACTTGATTAAGAATTTCCTTTCAAGATCATCCCAATTGTGGATTGAGTTCGCGGGCTCCTTTTGTTACCATTCCTTAGCTTCCCCCAGTAGTAAAAAAGGAAACAGTGTCAGCCTGACATAGTCCTTGGAAACATTCGGATAATTGTAAGTGTTTGTAATTTCCAGGAAGTTCTGAATGTGCCTATGCGGGTCTTCATGAGATAAGCCATCATATTTCCCCGTGGATTGAATCAATTGTACCATGTACTATTTGAGTTCAAAGTGACCCGTGATATCAGGCTTCACAATCGCCCGAGTCATATTAGACATATTGGGCCTTGCAGCTTCTATCACCGGACGCTCTTCATTACCTGCCATCTCTACTGGCTGTGGTTGAACTGTGATGTCCAACTCTCTTTCAATTCTAGTTCTAGCTTCGACTTACCTCCTCACACTATGAAGTGTTCGTTTGATTTCAGGATCAAGAGGAGGGAGATTGTTTTCTCTTCTATTCCTCCGCATCCAAGAGAAGAGCCTTTAAACAAAGAGTAAGAAGTTTAATGTCTTTCCAGATAACAAGTATAAAATCCCTCTCTATGCCCACAGATCAATGTGTGTAAAAATCATGAATACCGTACAGCACGAGGAGAATGCATCTCTATGCATGTATGTCATGTATGCATGCCAACGCCATGTATCCCAGAGATGAATCATGTACTCACACTCTAAAGGTACTCATTCTCACTATCTCACTCTTTCCACTCATCAATGCTCAACTCGGTATTGTTTATGGCCCATGCGGCCCAAGCAAGATCTATCCCGGAGTATATACATCAATGATCATCAATCACTCAGTATCGAGGATAGACAATCTATCCCCATGGAGAAGATCTATCTCCAAGTATATAATGCTTCGGACAAGAACCATGTCCAGGGAAGATCCATCCCTCAATATAATCAATCGCGCTCACTAGGGTATGTATAGACTCCGGAGGGGCTCCTACAACCCAAGCGCTATCATAAGCCAGATCCAGGAATAAATCAATATAACATGCTGCGTGCGTGCAACCCAATCCCATAACTATCACTCACAATCAGGCTCTCAACCTCACTCAGCCATCAATCTCTCCAGTCTCACTCTCGGGCTCACAATGTCATGAAACTAGCCCGACAACAATGATATGATGTATCAATAAACAACACTGAGACTGGGATATGATATGAATGCATGAATATGACTGAGTACAAAATATCAATGAAATCAATGACATGACAACAAGAAACGACCACTATGGGTCCTAACAATATCAGTATAAAAGCCTCAACATGAAATTTCGCATGATTGACAGCTCAGATACTTTATCACATAGTGGAAACACAAATATCAACTAAATAGGGCCACTATACACTGACATGGGAACAACCGAGTCCCAATTCACAGGGTGCACGCCCACACGCCCGTAACCTAGCATGTGCTTCAGCTCAATACAAATCACCTAACATGAAATGAGTGGTTTCATACCTCAGCACTAAGTTTAGAAGACTTACTTACCTCGAACGAGCCAATACCAATGTCTAGCAGGCCAAGCGATGCTCCAAGGAAGCCATCTCGCGCGTTTCGACCTCCAAATGTCTCAAAACTGACCAACAACAATTCAAACACATCAAACTACGCCTTAAGGAAACAATCTCGGTCATAAAAGATTGAATCTGGAATCAAAGCTCGAAATCAGCCCAAAAGCCCAGCCTGGGCTCGCCCCTCGGAACCCAACAAAACATACAAAATTTGAGCTTCATATTATACCTGTGTAATATTNCATATCATCAATATAAACTTCCATTGTCTTTCCTAAATGTTCTTGGAACATTTTAGTCACTAACCTTTGGTAAGTGGCTCCTGCATTCTTTAAGCCAAAAGGCATGACTTTATAACAGTAAGTCCCCCTGTTAGTAATGAAGGAGGTTTATTCCTCGTTTGAGGGATCTATTTTAATCTGATTATAACCAGAGTATGCGTCTAGAAAACTTAATAATTCGTGACTTGCGGTAACATCAATCATCTGATCTATATGTGGCAAAGGAAATGAATCTTTGGGGCATGCTTTATTTAAATCAGTATAATCTACACACACCCTCCATTTGCCGTTCGTTTTAGGTACCACCACTGTGTTAGCTAGCCAGTTAGGATATTTTACCTCTCGTATGGAACCTATGTTCAAGAGTTTTTGGAATTCATCGTCAATCACTTGATTCTTGAACGTTCCTTGCTTTCATTTCTTTTGTTTAACAAGTAAAAATGATGGATCTTCATTCAGTTTATGAGTCATCACTTCTGGTGGAATTCCCGTCATATCTGAATGGGACCATGCAAAACAATCTGCGTTAGATTTAAATAATCGATTAGCATACCTTTTTGCTCAGGGGTTAACCTCTCCAGCAGTCTCGTGCCAACATACAACTTTTTCTCAGGCTTTTGTTCAGACAACAGAACAACCTCGAGTTCTTCCGCGGTTGTTTTGATATGTTCGTCTTCTTCTGGTTCACGAATGAAGTCTGGTCTAGAATCCATGTCTGCGTGATCCAGCATATTTTCGATGATAATAGGATTTGTTTCGCTGGTACCTTCTCCTGTACCTGTTTGAATATTCATTTCCTTTGTACATGATTGATCAAAGATGTTTTCCATACCTGTTTGGCCATTGGCCTCCGTTTGGAAGACTTCAACATGTCCCGTATCTTTTTTGTTGTGAAGTGCTATCGAGTATATATTTTTGGAAGTTTGTTGGTCACCTCTAATTTGTCTCACTCCCCATTCTGATGGGAATTTTATTACCTGATGTAAGGTGGATGGGACTGCTTTCATATCATGAATCCACGGTCTTCCCAAAATGACATTGTAAGCCATCTCTGTATCAATGACTTGAAATTTCGTGTTTTTGACCACTCCTTCAGCGTAAGTATTAAGTTCAATCTCTCCTTTGGTTATTACTGTAGAATTATCGAACCCAGATATGGCTCGTGCCTTTGAGATCGTTTAATTTTCCACTAGCATTTCTTCCATGACTTTTATCAAAATAATATTGACTGAACTGCCTGGATCAATCAATACTCTTTTAACGTTAGTGTCATGAATAAGTAAAGATATTACCAGTGCATCATTATGAGGAAGCATCAGTCCACCAAAGTCTGCATCATCAAAGGTTATTTTGTCTTTATTTGGATCTTCTCGAACCCGCTTTCCATGGGTATTTGTGATCGTTGACGCTAATTGACAAACTATTCCATTTACTTCCTCTCCTCCATGTATCAAGTTAACAGTTCGCTTCAGAGAGGGAGAATTTGGAGGCTCCTGTCCAGTTTTCATGTATGCATGTTTACCTTTATCACTAAACAACTTTGTTAAATAGCCCTTTTTAATAAATGTTCTATTTCACCTTGTAAAAATCTACAATCCGCGGTTCTGTGTCCATGATCATTATGGAATTCACACCACTGATCTAGATTTCTCCTATTTGTATTCGACCGCAGCTCTTTGGGCCATTTAACTTTGTCTCCCATATTTCTTAGTATTGAGACAAGTTCAATAGTGCTTACGTTAAAGTTATGGTCCCCAATTCGGGTATTACCTCTGAACCGTTCATCTCGATCTTTCCTGGATCTAGACGAGGATGAGCCTATATCTCTTCCTGACGGTCTAGTATTTTCAAACCTGGGAAGTGTGTCACGTCCCGAGGGTCCTAAGTAAGGATCGTACCTATTTTTACCTGATCCTTTCTCCGGTCCTGGACGTCTGGATCTGGAATACTCCTTGTCTCTCGATCGAGCAATGATATCTTCTTCTATTCTGAGTTTAGTGATGTACCTGTTGTATACATCGTTCCACGTCGTAGCTGGAAATTCTCTTAGACTTTCCTTAAGTCGTCTCGTGGCTTATGAGCTTTTATCATTTAAGTTGCTTGCAAATTCCATGGCTGCCCAATTATCAGGCACCCTGGGTAATTGCATTCTTTCTTGTTGAAACCTGTCTACAAACTCACAGAGTAATTCTGTGTCTCCTTGCTTTATCTTGAATATGTCTTCCATTCTTTTCTCAACTTTTTGTGCACCAGAGTGTGCTTTTATAAACGAATCTGCAAGCTCGGCAAAAGAATCAATAGAATTTTCAGGGAGAAGAGAATACCAGGTTAAGGCTCCTTTTGTGAGTGTTTCACCAAATTTCTTGACAATGACTGATTCAATCTCTTGTTTTGTTAAATCATTACCTTTTACTCCAGTAGTGAAAGAAGTCACATGATCACGTGGGTCAGTTGTTCCATCATACTTAGGAACATTAGGCATTTTGAATTTCTTGGGTATAGGCAAGGGTGCCGCACTTGGCTTCCAGGGCTGTTGAGAATATCTATCAACGTCGATGCCTTTGATAATCAGCGGTACTCCAGGGATTTGCTCGATGCGATCATTTTGTTCTTTCATTTGTTTCTGCATGGTTAACAACACATTTTGTAACTCAGAGTTATTAGTCATACCTGGTCTTGTTTCAAGAGATTCATTTGGAGTGTCACCCCTGGCTGAGTTTATTAACCCAGACAGAGGATTTTTCGCGATGATTGTATTATTTGGAGGCGGTGTTAATGGTGTTGGTAGTGTCTGCGGTAATCCTCTTGCAAACTCTTGCAAAGCTTTCCCCACATATTCAACAATCATTTGCTTTATTTGATCCTGCTCTATCGTTTCCTCATTATTGTTATGATGGTTATCGTATTTTTCTAGGGATGACTCCCTTGAACCGCGTGGGGTTCCTCGAGGAGTTGGAACTGGGGTTCCATTTTCCTGTTGGTTGTCATCATCATTGTTGTTGTTGTTGGAATTCGACATAGTTTAAAGGATATCGATTGAAAAATAAAATATGATTATCATATTCCCGGTAATGGAACCAATTTGTTTAACCAAAGCTATTTAGGATGAACGTGGGTTACTGATAATCAAGAAAGTAATACGTTAAATAAAGAAAAAATGAGTAATAAACAATACTGTAGTATGCAAAAAATAAAGTGGATTGTATTCGAGAATTCAAATGTCCTTATGGGTTACATTTCTTCCCTTTATATAAGGGTTTCCTAGTATAACGTTTGGTTCCTGTCATGATTGCTCATTAATGGCTAATTATTACATTAATGAGGCGTTGCAAAGGATAACGGTAACTGTTGTATAGGAGTTACGTAACGTATAAATCATTAACTGTTGATTATCAAATCTGCCCGCAGCTTCGTCTGGGTTCAGCGTGACCGTATATCTTCTTTGTCATTAAGTTTCCCGTGGTTGATGAACTCGTGGGTTTATTGACTATGCCTCTTTGTCCCGTACCTCTTTACAGAATCAAGTCTATCTACTGCGTTTTCCTTGGTCCATGTAACTAGCTGAGTTGTCAAGAATCTGCTTACGTGTGAGACTCTTTTTTTACCAATACACTAACACTTCCATATACTGTCGATGATGAAGAAACACGTAGAAACTAGCAACCATTCGTCTGATTAGTCCGACATGAAGCTCCCCCTTCCCAGACAGGAATTTTAGCAGATTTCTAAGCCGACTCCCGATATTATCCTTCCAACTATGTTGTAGTCAATTCTTACAGTATTCAGTCTATGTCCAAAGACCTCTTCTCATCCTGCACGACCACCCTGATGACATGACACATCAATACAATTCAAAGCCGTAACATGTGCAACTCGTGCACTCAATAGCAACATCCCACGAACTCAAATCATAGAAAAGATTCACACGAGAGGACTACCCTGCCATAACCATGGGGAATCAGACGATACCATGCCACACGAACGCGAATGAACATAACTCCCAACAATCACAAATCCTCGCAACACCGAAAGGGTAACTCATACATAACTCCATAAACGAATAAACTCAATGACAATCGAATGGTGCCTCCCTCGACAATAGAAATTCGGAGTCAACAATTTCGACCCGGTGCAGAACACACACCCATATTGGGCCTACCAATGATCCCTAAATCTACTCTTGTCACCCTCAATAGATAGATAACTCTCCGAAAGTTCACAATGACTGAATCATGGCACATACTAACATCTGACTAGCTTTGCTCGCATCTTCACAATCCACAACCACAAAATAACCTGTTTACGAGAACTCTCAGTCTCGAAGTCCATGAAGCGCACGAATCACCATACCCGATTCCACCTCCACCGCTCGAATATGTACACACCTCTAATACTCAATCATTCCACGAGGGATACCCCTATAATTCTTCTGTGCCACCAAGCAACCTTAAATATCAGCAGTCGATCCAACAAGAAAGCGTCGCAATACCAATGATGCCCCCTTAACTCCACACATTGCCCTTTTTGAAATGTATACCCTCATCAAGCCACCCAATAGATATCATCTACCTAGTCATCTGATATAGCCAATGCTACCTAAGAATTTCTGACCTTCCTTCCAGAACTGAACTGCGACCTCACTTATGCTAATCTCAACTCTACACCACATATCCCATACACCACGCCATCTTATAATAAGTATAAGAACTTCATGATCCCTTCCGAGCCACAAACAACTACGCACCCAACTAGCCAAGAACTTTACATTTGATCCCATCTAGAAGCAAAATCACTATACGTCACATGCTCCTTACGCCAGCAGAACATACACATCTCTAACCGTGGTAGAAACCATCAGGAGTTATTTGAATCCCATTTGTACAATATCAAACCGTCAGGACTGAATCCTTCTAACTCAACCAAGCTACGCAGGTTACTAAAACCCAAGAGCATTGCTAAGAAAAACCTGTAAAACTCATTGGCTCATAAACACCCAAAGGACTAATCATACCCCATACCATGCCGATCCGACCTACTACCAAGATGTCCTATTAATCCAAGTTCCTTCTGACTTACCTTCGAATTGATGCTTCTCCTTTCCATAATACCGCAATTCTCAACCTAGGATCACCACACAAGACCCAAGCATAGGACCATATCGTTTAAGGCTCGTAAGCCGCTGAATATTCTCTCACTTATCCCCCAAAAGGTGACACATTCAAAATACTTACTCTGAAGAGACTTCCTGCGAATCTGAAACCATTACCTTCACTTTCATGATACTGATGGATAGAATCCATGATAATGTAAAGACACCACAAGCCTTGACACCCTCCACATAAATCTCAGTTCTAGCCCAATTCACACCTTGTAGATCCTCAATTGCTAAATAACCTTGAATCCGTCAGAACCATTCTCGAGCGTCATTCACTCTATGCAATTTCAATTACATTGACCAAGCAAACAGAACGACTTGACCCCGTTCGCAAACCACATACTAGGAAAGTGATCCACACCTTTGAAGCAACAAGCAAACTCATACACTTCACACACTACACTTGTTACAATTACAACTCAATCATTCAATAAAGTCCATTTAACCGTAGATTACATTGCAACCTGTACCGAAGAAGTTTCATTACTCGAGTCATTCCTAGACTCCACCTCTGCAGGTCATAACTGGTTAACTGACATACCTTGAACCGAAACCACTACAACACATAATCGTGCAATCAATTTGTCATTAACATACTCCCCCACTTGGCTCAAAGCCAAAGATCAAGGCAAACAATAACTCACAATGCCCATACGCCATCACTGCCACCATACTACGGTGAGATTCACTTAATCCTTCATAAGCTCATATGACACAAACCGTCTAGTATCTCAAGTCGTGTGCAAGCCTCACATTCATCATTGTAATAGCCAATGCCAACTCTCACAAGCGACCTAACTCAAATTGCAACATATATCAATTACCGATAAAGAGGACTTGCTACAAAACCACCTAAGGGCCACACAACCTCAGAACACCCGCGGGTAAATAACCCCGCCTGTTTAGCCTCGACTGATATCATCTCTATACCCTTCCAAGGATCATAACTATCACACAATCACTTCACCCTTCTGCATTAAAACACAACCAATGCTTATCCTCGATGCATCAAGATACGCGGTATAAGAACCTGAAGTCGATGGCAGAACTAACACTGGAGTTATGGCCAAAGAGGTCTTGAGCTTCTGGAAGCTCTACCCCACACTCGTCTGACCACATGGATACCATCACCGGACACCACGTGTCCCAAGAATGCTACTGTACTAAGCCAAAATTCACACTTGGAGAACTTTGCATAAAGTTTCTCCTCCCTAAATCCTTATAATACCATCCTCAAATGCTGAGTATGCTACCCATGGATACGTGAGTATGCCAGGATGCCATCAATGAACACAATAACAAAGTAATTATAACACGGCTGAATACACCCTTAATCAAATACATGAACGATGCTCGAGCATTGGTCAGCTCAAAAGACATCACCAGGAACTCGGAACACAACAGGAAAATCCACTTCACTCCACAACTAAGCTACACGAGAGGTTCTCCAATACACTCACAACTCAAGGCCATATTCTAACTCAAGACAGAAGTCAAATACTCAATGGTTCTTGCTACATCTCCCACCGATTCATTTTGTCACAATCAAACAGCATGAATACATCTAACCATCAAATCACACTCACCATGTAGCCATATAGTCACAAAGTCCCATCAATAAGGACACAAACAGACATATAAGTCCCTAAAAGCATGTGCTCACACAAACAAAAATCTCAGCACTCCAGCCACAAATAAAATCCAGCCTCAAGTCCTCCCAACTAGCCCATTATCAATCTGCTAAAAATCACATCTCACCTATGTAAATCACAAGTCGTAGATGCACAACTGATACCGGGCGCTCACGTGCGCATTCGAATACATAAAAGGAATTTCAAGAGTTACGCTTTTTGGCCGAATAAGTGGATACGCACGACAAGAATTCAAGAATGTGAGATTTTTCCTAAGGGTTCTGCAGCCTCTTGAAGATAAATACAGACGTCTCCGTACCGATCCACGAGACTCTACTAAACCTGCTCATGATCGGTGAGTCCTGTGTAACCTAGGCTCTGATACCAACTTGTCACGACCCCGATTCTATACTAGTCGTGATGGCGCCTATCGTAGGACTAGGTCAGCCAAATTAACACTCAAAACATAAAGAATCTTTCTTTTATATCATTACTAGACTGGTAATCCATACAAGTTTCGTTTAATCATTTTTAAGCAGATAAAGCTACACCAAATATTAAATACAATCCCCAAGATCCCGGAGTCACTGGTCATGAGCATCTAAAGAAAATATACAATTCTGAAAGAAATTAAACTCTATAATACTAAGCAGGAAGAAGCGGGGTTGCGAACGCGTGCAACTACCTCGCAAATCTCCGAGAAGTTCCTGGAACAGATGGATAGCTCACTCTGCCCTAACACCAGGATCTGCACACAAGGTGTAGGGAGTAATGTGAGTACTGTTGATGCCCAATATTTTCCTCCAGCTATTTTTAAAATTTGCATATATACCTCCAAAATCGCTTTTTATAATAACTTGCATTTTCCCATAATTTTCCATATTTTATTAATTTCTTTTCCAATTTATTCAGTATTTTTATATTCGATAATTATTCATAAATTATATTATAAATAATTCAAATATTTCCCAGCTCAATATATCATTTTTAATCCTATTAGGATTTAATTCTTTCATAAATTAGCCAATTTGTCATTATTTAGTTATAATTACAGCAATTTTACAATTATCGCCTAATTGTACATTTTATACCATTTAAATCACTGATTAGCCATTTTATCTTTTAGATATTAGCTAATTACTTTAATTTCATTCATTTAGCCTCAATTTCATTTTTTATATAATTACTAGCTATTGTTTTATTAATTATTTATCTATTTTAATGGGTATTTAACTTATAGCCATTTTTAAATTTTAATTTCAGCCTAACTTACCCAAACCCCAGCCCAATTGAATTAACCCAATACCCAAGCCCAAATCCTACCCAAACCCGACTCAACTCTTGCTAAATCCTGGTCGTTGATCAATTTTGATCAACGGTCCGGATTAAACCTTTCCTTAATTAACTCTAACCTAACCCCCCAGACCCCTCTCATTTCACACCCCTCATTTTCATCTCTCTAATCTCTCTCTATCCCTCTGGTTCTCTCTAGAACTTTCCCCTCGCCTCCTTCCTCTGATGTAGTCCGTTCATCTCCTTCGGCCACTTCTCCTACCGGAAATCATGGCCTCTCACCATGGCTTGGCCTTTGCTTCACTTCTACGTCGGGTATCACCACCTTGAGGCCCTCAGAGGAACCAGAAGGCGGTTCACTCACCTCTCATGGTTTCTCATGCAATTTTCAGCCACCTCCAGCCGTCTGAGTAAGATCTATGACCTCTCCGGCTAAAAGCCGGTGAAACCTTAAGGTTTTCTCATTTTCTTTGGGTTCTGTGAAACCCTAAAATATAAGGTTTTATGATTTCTTTTAATCTGTTATAGATCTATGTATATTGAGAGTTTATCGTTGTTTTCCTCAAAGGTTTTTCCGGATTTCTCTAAGATAACTCTTCATCTTCAACTAGGGTTTCTTGGCCCCTTTTTAAAACGTTTTTATCTTCTGATTTTAGTACTAATCGTGATTTCCAGTATTTTTTTAAACGTTCTGCTTAATTCTCCTCTTTTACCCTGAAGTATTCTGACGAAGCCCCGATTTTTAGGGTTTATGTTCATATTATTTATTATGTTTGATTATATATATGTTCTTCCAGACTCTCTCTGAGTTCTATGCTTCTCGATGTAGTTTTGTTGCTAAGGTTTCCAACCTTTTATTGTTTCTGTGATTTTCTTGCTTAGGGTTCTCTGACCTTCAGGACTATTTGTTTTAATAAGTCTGATTGTTCATAGTTTACCTAATACCGCATTGATTCTGTGCATCTCTTAGTAATGTTGTGATATCCTCCTTGAATCTATAATTTTGTGCGTGTTCCTTATAATCCCGTATTGATTTTCAAATTGTTTCCTTATTTGTGAGATGATTTCCTTAATTAGAACTGATTCTTTGAGATTTTAGTCCCATCTGTGATGCTTGTGGCTGATTTTTAGAATTGAATTGTATCCTACCTTATTTATGTGCTCAAACATGTTGTCAAGTATCCAGTATATATTTTACTTATGTGAAAGATTATGTATTTGGCCTTTATCACATGCTACATGCCTTACTACTCCTGCTATAGTAAAATTAGTTCGTAATGGATTCCTTCCTTACGTAACACCAAGTATGTCCGTTTGAATTAGGACCCCCTAATCAAAGGGAGTCCAGGCATGTGATTGATTCTGATTGAATATTACTTCCATTATTATGTTAAACCAGTACTTGTTACCTTATTTTCTACTCGATTTCAAAAGCTATAAATACTTTACTCTTTCTCTAACACACACAGACATAGATACAAACTGATATGTGCACTCTCTCTTTCACAACTAAAGTTTCATACTCTCTCTATCCTCTCTTCTGTGCTACTTGCTATTACTTTAAGTTAGTCGGCTGCAAGCCAAGGCTAACCATTGTGCATATCCTATCTTTGCTTGTATTACCGCTTTCTTCATCATACTGGTATGTTCTGATTTAAGCTTCAGTCATCAAACCAATATGTTTCTATTGATAGTTCAATTCCTTGTATTTTTTATATGTTTCTACTTATGGTTTTGCTGTTCAACATGCAATTAGAGTTTGTAATACCCTCTACATGTTTAGTTTCACTTCACTAATGTGTCACTCTACACTTGCCTCTTTTCCTTATATGAATCTCCATGCCTATGACTAATATGTTAGTTCAATCATGATGTCAGTCATTCGATTGATATGTTACTCTAATTTGACGCTTAGTTATACACCTGACCTCCCCTGAACCCTTAGGAACCCTTGATTGTGTGTCTATGTGTGATTCTGCCTACTTCACAGGCTATGTATTTGTCCCTCAAACCTCTCACCCTTGTTTGTGACTGCTAGGCCACCCTGGGTCCTTTATGTGATGCTAGCTTTATTTTTCTTTTGAGTTTGGTGCCTCTCCAAAAACTGTTTTCGTCAGTTGAACCTTTGTTCTAAAAAAAGCTGATCTTTACTAAGTCCCTCCTCTTTTCAAATTGTTTTCAATACTGTTTTCACTTAAACTTCCCAAACTATGAGCACATCTCACTCTACTCCTAGTTTCTTAAGTTCAGCCCCCTTCGTGTGAGCACTGCCTTGGGGACCCTTTGAGTACCCTTTGAACTCTGACACACAAGGCTGGCATTCCCACACTACACTTACTCCATCTTGGCTAGGAAATCTGGATGTTAGCCCTGCCTGGGATCCTCCGAGGTCCTTAGGAACTCTGACACACCCGGATTATGAAAGGTTATGACATATGGCATTGAGGATCTGGAGACTTGGGCCTATTATTGCAGGCTCCCTATAGTTAACTTCTTCTTTTCCTATTTTTAATTATGTAATTCATATTCAAAAGTTTGTAATAATTATTTGTAAAAAAATGATTCTGGTGTAGGATAGTGAAAATGGGTGGGGATATGCATGCTATAGTCTAAGTACGGGTAGAAATCATACTTATAGGTTTACTTTCTTTTATATGTGCAATAGAAACCATGTTTAGGTACAACATGCCAAGCATGCATGCATTTAGATACCATGACATTAGGTTAATTCGTCTACTTTTCTTTCACCATATCATCATTCCTTGCCTTCACTTAGAAATCATGTTCATAGGATCAATAATAACAACAAAACTGCTAACATGTAATTCTGCCCATGTATTCTGAAATGTAACCTAATTCCTGCCTTAGAACGAATGCGCTAACAATATTACGATCCTATCTTACTATGCTATATACGTAGAGGTCCTGCTTTAGGTAAACAACAATTAAAACTATCTTTCTTGCTTATCTCGAAACTATGCATCTAGAAATTCTGCATATAACTGTTCTGCATCACGCTGCATTAGAAATCATGCCTTAGGATCATACTCATTCAAATCGCACTTAGCCTAAACACATATCTTAAACAGTCTGTACCTTTATATGTGTAATAGATACCACTCTCTAAGGTCTCGTTTTAAAACATCTAGTTAAGCTACTAATACATGAAAAGAACCTAATTTGTTTTACCATGTCTATAAATAATTGGTAATGATTCTGCATTTTGTACGCACTTAGGTACAACATGTTTAGGAAAAAATAACTCAAACAGTTTTCTTTAATAATCTGGGTAACTACTGAGCATTATCCCACGCATAGGCAAGCCTTAGGTAATTGAAATCATTAAACTGAAAATACCCCTTTTCTATGTGTACTGTCTAACTATCAGCATGCTTAAAATCAATAGGCAAGCCAAGACTAGGACTTCCTCTCTGAGTTACGAAATGAATCTGCCTCTTTGTTATTATCACCTAGATACCATGCTTTAGGATCTAAACCTGGACCTTAACTTGTGTATGAGACATGTTGTTTATGTGCAATATATGTGGATGTATATGTGAGCCCTTTCCTGTTTTCCATGCTCCCCCTTTTATTTGCAAGTCATATTTGTTTCTTATATGTCGCTCTAGAATTTTTACCTTTAAAACCTGAGGGTCTGCCTAGCACCTCCCTTTAGGGTAGGAGTCCTAATTTCCTCTAGGACTGATAGGAAGGGACGGGTAACAACATGCAATAGAGTTAGTGACCAATACGCGCTTTAATTACCTTCACAGAGTGGGAAAGAGTAGAATATGGATACGATGACCGATGCGTTGTAGCCCCTCTTTGAGGAGTGTCTATCGGGTATTTCATTGATGTGATCCGTATTACTTCAAACCTAGGATGTCATTTCTTTCAAATGCTAGGTTATAATCTTTTCAAAACTTTGTCGTTTCATAATTATTTTCTAAACACTTGATCGTTTAATATTTGAAATCCCCTCTTACTTGATCCCTTTACTTGTTATTTGCTAATCGTACAAATTCACGAAAGCTATTTGGTCGGGAACCACATCTGTGGATCCTGAGGGGTGCCTAACACCTTCCCCTCGGGATAATTTCAAGCCCTTACCCAATCTCTGGTAATGCAAACTAGTTTCATGAGTTAATTACTCTAGGTGCCCTAACGCACCTTAAAATCGTTAGGTGGCGACTCTCCTCTTTTAAAACCCATTTTAAAAGAGTTGTCACGTGTCATAAACCCCGATCTCTGCGAGGAAAAAGGGGGGCGCAACAAGTACGCCAACTCAGTGGTAATGAAAATAAATAAGGTCTGAGCAGTATGAAACACATCAAGTCAAATCATCAATTCACAATAATTACAGTCTTTCTTTCCAACAGTGTATTCATTACATCATCCCGTTTAAGATGCCAATTTCAGTAAAAAAAAAACCTTTTTAAAAATGTAAATCCCAACAATTTTAGAAAAACTGTTCAAGAAGTTTAGTGTAAAAATGAAATGAATCATAAGTAGCCACTCGGGCAAAAACATGAATAACAAACTGCCCCTCGGGCATAACATCACTCATAATCAGCTCCTCGGGAAACCTCACAGCCACTCATGCCTCCTAATCACTCGTCACTCGGCACTCGGCACTCGCACTCAGTAGGTAACTTCGCTCACTGGGGGTGTACAGACTCCGAAGGGGCTCCTATATCTCAAGCACTATATTGTTGCGGCGTGCAGCCCGACCCAATATCTTGCTGCGGCGTGCAGCCCGATCCAGCATATCTCGCTGCGGCATGCAGCCCGATCCATGTATCTATACATTGATGCGGTGTGCAGCCCGATCCATATATACTCCTCACATTATAGGCTCTCTGCCTCACTCAGTCAGAAACATCTCACAAGCCACTCGGGCTATCAGTAAAACGAGGTACTCGACCCAAAACAGTGCTCATATCACAAAACAGTGTAAACAGGTCTGAGTTTCGGAAACAGTTTAACAAGGTATGACTGAGTGTAAAACATAATCAATATAGTGGGGGGAAATCAGAAAATAGCCCCCAATGGGTCTAAACAGGTCGACACAAGGCCCCAAATATGGCTTACAGCCCAAATATAGCAATAATATGCAAATACGTTTTATCATGTGATTTAAAAGCAATTACGCAACTCAATAGTTGCCACGGGAAGGTCCAAGTCCAAATCCCCAATCAATTCACGCCACACAATCGTCATCCAGCATGTGCGTCGCTCCAAAATAGTGAGAAAATGCTAAATCCGGGGTTTCATACCCTTAGGACAAGATTTATAGTCATTACTTACCTCAAATCAGCCCGAAAAGCTACTCTGCGATACTCTTGCCCCTCGAATCGGCTCCCAAATGCTCCGAGTCTATCAAAATCAGATGAATAACATAAAAATATGCTAGGGAGACGAAACCCAATCGAAAGCTATCAAAATTAGGCACAATTCGCGAACTTGGCCAAACCCGACCCCCCGGCCCACGTCTCGAAATTCGATAAAAATAACAAAACTAGAATCCTTATTCCCTCACGAGTCTACCCTATCAAATTTACCAAAATCTGACCTTAATTGCCCACTCAAATCATCAAAAGAAATTCCCAAGTTTTCCTCCCATTGTTTCCCAATTTCCACTTTAAATTCCTCAAATTACATGATAAAAATCAAGGCTAGATCATGAAATTAACCCAAATGTGATTGAAGAACACTTACCTCAAGAACTCCACTGAAAATCTCCTCCAAATCCTCCTTCTCCCGAGCTCTCTAATGGTCTTTTGAGTTATGGCCTAAAACCTTGTTTTTGAACTTAAACTTTCTGCCTAGGCTTTTTACCCTTCGCGAACGCGTCACTAGGACCGCGTTCGCATAGAACAATCATAGCAGGCCCCTAATTTACTCTGCGCGGACCCATCTTCAAGCCCGCGAACGCGAAGCACGGCAACCCCCACAGACCCACGAACGCATAGGCCAATGGCCTGGGGTCCTCAAACGGCTCACACCCTACGTGAACGCACACACACCCCCGCGTTCGCGATGACCGCCCTGCTCTACTCTCCGCGTTCACACCCCATAGTCCACGAACGCATAGAAAATCTGGCCCCCTTCTCTCAAACACTCTATGCGAACGCGTGCCCTCCTCTGCGAACGCATAGAGTAAAACTCTACTGCAAAAACACCAGCAAACCAGCCAAGTTCCAAAACTAAAAATTGATCTGTTAACCACCCAAAACTCACCCGAGGCCCCCGAGACCTCAACCAAAAATACCACATCCCATAACCTCATTCAAACTTAGTCGAGCCCTCGAAACACCAAAAACAACGCAAAAATACCAAAATCATATTAAATTCAAGCCTATGAACTTTGAGATTTCTAGATTTCACCAAAGATGCCGAAACCATCCAAAACACATCCGATTGACCTGAAAAATTGCACACATATCAAAAATGACATTACGAACCTGTTCCAACTTCTGGAATTCCATTACGACCCCGATAGCCTATTTTTCGCTGCCGACCGAAAATCGCCAAAAACCAACTTTCGCCAATTCAAGCATAATTCTACACCGGACGTCAAACCCATATTTCGAACACACTCCTAAATCCCAAATCACCTAAAGAAGCTATCCGACCCATAAAATCTACATTCCGAGGTCGTTTACTAATAAGTCAATTCCCAGATGACTTTTTCAACTATTAGGCCAATTTAAGAGACTAAGTGTCTCAATTCTCACCACGACCACTCCGAACCCGAACCAACCGACCCAACACATCATCATTAGGTTAATTAACACATAACAAAGCTGAAACAGGGAAAACGAGGTTAATCTCACAGAACGACCGAGCGGGTCGTTACACATAAAGCTTCCGAATTGAGAATTATTCTTCCAAATCGACTCTGAACTTCTCAAAAATCAAAGCCGACTACAAGTACAAGTCATTGTACATAAGATAAAGCTACTTAAGAACTCAAACTATCGAACAACATGTTAGAGCTCAAAACGATCAGTCGAATCGTTACAATTATTTGCAGTGAAACAATTTTGAGTTGTTTGATACTGAGACAAATCGAAATTTATTTCCATTAGCCATGAATTCTTTTGGGGGGTTGAAGGTGAGAGTCTGACAAAGCGTAGGAGACGGGAAAAAAAGGAAAACAAAGGAAAAGAGAGACAGAATAAAGAGGAGCAACATTAATGCTCAGATGAATTCCAACTCGTGGGTGCGATAAATGAAGGAGAAAAAACATAGAGGTGAACAAAAAAAGGAAGAAAACAAAAAAATAAAAGAATGGGCTGATTTGCCATATATAACCAGCGCCATTGACTTCACATTATTCTATCTGTTTCTCTGTATATAAAAATATTTTTTTAATTCTAGTAGTGTTTAAATAAAAAATTCTCTTTTCCGAATCAGTATATATATATATATATATATATATATATATATATATATATATATATATATATATAT